>JASUDE010000137.1:21726-41092 GCA_034509685.1 Colletotrichum cereale
GGGGGGGGGCAATAAAGCCTAGTGACTCTTGTCGTGTATCCGTAGAATGGGAGCCTCTCGTCGGCAGGGGTGGCGCATGATAGAGAGGGTCTGCAGGTGCCAATGCGTGCCACAGGTACACTGTAAGCTGAAGAGAGGATGGAAAGAGAGTAAGGGGCAAGTAAATAGAGAGGAAGGGTCACAGATCAAAAGAGAATGCCGAAGGGTGACGTCGATGCGAGGCGCAAAAGAGGAGGAAGATGAGTGGGTAGTGTGAGAGCCGATGAAGATGTAGAAAAAGGGAGGAGGGGAAAACAGAGGAAGGAGCGGGTGGAGTGGAGGGGAAGAGGCGGTTAGTTGTTGTCTTGTCCCTGGACGCGGTGAAGCAAGCGTGAGAAAGGCACGGAGGTGTGTGGAGAGTGCGATAGGGGGGTGACGTCCGTCTTGCTCTCCGTTTGGCGCTGGAGGTACTGAGAAAAGAAAAGAAAAAGGAAGGAAGGACACAGTGATATCTGAGGCAAGCTTCCGTCACTGCCTGTTGCGATTGTTCAAGCTGTTTTGCGCTAATGGTTGTGGTCACCGAATGCCTTCCCACCGGAATCCAGACTGCGGAGAGGGGTGGATAGAGAGCTGCAGGTCCTGCAGGTGCTGCTGCTGCTGCTGCTGCTGCTGCTGCTGCTGCTGCTCCTTCCTGCCTGAACTTGTCTTTGCTGCTGGCGTGTAGCAGCTCAGTCAGTCAGTCAACGGTGGATTGGGTCGAACGGGGAAGGGAAAGAAAAATGAAGAACCAGAAAAAAACCACAAAAAAACGGGTCCCTGTCAGTCATGAGAGGGACAAATCCGATGATGAGCAAAAAACGGGGCTCCGTCACAAATTTTACCTACCCCCGCAAAAGAAAAAAAAAGGCAGTTGGGGTACGTACCTGGACTACCTACCTATATCAGGGAGATGCGGACATTAGTTGAATGAAAGAATGGATGGCGCGGTGCGGTGCGTTGCGCTTGCTGCCTTTGCCCGGTACGTACCACACTCAAGGTGATCCAAGCTTGTTGAGCCTGATATATCATTGGCTCAAGTTTCCCGATTCTGGCAAGCTCCGGCCCGCCCACGGTGTCGGTACGTATCGAGGGGGGGGAGCTGTCGATCGATGGAAGGTGCGGGCTAGGTACTGTAGGTAGGTACCTACATAGTAGTCGGGTTGTGTAGGACTCAGGAGAAACCGGGCTACCTCATTGAGTAACGTCGACACTGCTCTTTCGCCAATGTCAGCTCACGGCTTACTTACTATCCGTACCAACACGTCCAAGTTCTCTCGCCTGATCCCTGACGAGACGGGGTGCATCAAAGAAGACCTGAAGGGGGCAAAGCAAGGCGCACTACCGACGAATGAATCATTGATAAGGTAGGGCCGTTGGTTAGTCTGTTTGCTCACCTTACCCTCTTTTGGCCTTTGCGCATCCCAGCGGGCACTACAAACGATCATCACCTTTTTCCCTCAATTTAGCACAGGTTCTTTGGTGATTAGCGCTCGCCCGCGCGTATCGGATCTCGCAGCAGCCCTCCAACTGTGCCCGTGCTGGCAACAAAAATATCCCAAGCCACAGGGTAGCGTGCGATACTTACTACGCAGGTCTTTTGGTCTGGTCTGGGCCTACCTAGGTACTACTAGGTAGGTAAGGTGGTGTACAGACGCCGGTAGGTGGTTGGCGAGGTACGTAGCTCCCGCTCCCGCTCCTCCTCCTGTTCGGCTTGATTACATCAGCTTCGTTGTTTGTGTTGACATCCGCAGTTTTTATCCCAGTCGTTCTTGCGACAACCGACGGACCCACTTGTTGCTCTGGACCTTCCGTCATCTACCCGGTGTAGGTAATTAATTACCTATTGCCGGCGCTCGGTTCGCTCCGTTTGCATAACCTTCGGCCCCGTCCGAAATCCATCCGTCTCCAGGGCCGAAGGTGGGGCCGAACGACCGGCCGTTCTTATGTTAAGGAGGCTTTTTTGGAGGGTTACCTTTGCCGTTTCAATTGGGCAGGGTGCGATGTGGATAGATCTGCCACTACGAAAACCTGGCTCGGATACGTGACTCCATCTCTAGAGTTCGACATGTACTCGGTGCCCTTCTCGAATGACCCCTTCTCAACGGTCCAATTTGACTTCCTGGCTCTTCTTGACGACCTCAGTCAAAAGGTATCCATTGGAGAGTACTATAGGTTATCATCGAATTCCTCCCAGACAAGCACGCATCGTCTTTTAACTATGTTTCCCTGCGAAACCTCACAATGGCTGTCAACTGCTTCCTAAGCTTATAAAGTTTCAGACATAACCCGCTTGTAAAACTACCTCTTGAACAAATTCCAAAATTTATTCTGTTATCAAGATGATTGTCGTCGAAGTTTCACCGTCACATTCCCAACTCTCTTTTCTTACGTACGCCCATAACTTTGTGCGACGGCCTGGGCTCTAAAATGAAATCCTCACCAGTCTACTACTGTTCTTTTCCTAACGAGGGGGATAAATAAGTCACACGCGAACGGGATGGTTCGTTGCCAAGCATTTCAGGACAGGCAGCAGTGTCGGAAACGTGCCGGCTTGTCTTACGGTGCTCTTCGTAGCCCCATGCCGAGATCTCCAAGCCAGACAGCTGCATAAGCGAGGGGGGCTATGAACTCACTGCTTACGATCCGGGCACTGTCAGCAGGACAGCAAGAACTCAGATACGAGGCGGTACGTATCCTACTTACGCTGCCGGCATTCCATCGATACGCTGTAGGGCCATAGTTATATAACTGCGAGCCAGCTGCGTATGGTATATACAATGATTTTGTTGTTCCTCGCGCAGTTCCCAACATTCATACTTCCCATCGCAGAAGACAAACATGATTTTCTCATTTTTCCTCGTATTGGGTTCAGTGGCTGCGGCAGTTGCCATTCCCGGCCCTCCCGGACCTCACCCGGTCGCTCTGAGGGTGCGAGCCTTGGAAGACGCGGCACGATGGGATCCCCATGCCCCCAAGGACCAGCCCGAGAAGCGACGCGTGATGGTATCCATCAACGTCCCGATGAGGAGAGAAGTCGGATGCTCCGTCGAAACCGTTCCCTATATGCCGCCAAATACAACGAGTGCGTTCGGCCAGGGGGCTACAGAGATGTACGGACTACCCGACACCCTCTTCTCGGGAATGGAGCTCGAATTCTGTGCTGTCAAGACGGCGTGTCCTTCGAAAGCTAACAAGTACCCACTTGTTTTGTTCTCCCATGGACGAGGAGGTTCCAGGCTGGTGTATGGTATTCTCGCGCGGTCGCTTGCCAGCTATGGCTATATCGTTGTCACTTTGGATCACACATACGATGCCTTTGTAGTCGAGTTCCCGGACGGGACCATGAGATACGCACAGAACGCGACCAACAACGATCTGGCCTACGTTGAGAGTCTTCTAGATGTAAGTCCTTTCAACGCTCCACCTAGAAGTTTAAAAACAAGAGCCTAACTATTATCAATCCCGACAGAGTCGTCAGAAAGATGTTTCCTTCGTTATCGATCAGCTACTCGACACTTCGGCGGTGAGCTCATTGTTAACGGGGACGCAAGCCTCCGTCGACTCGAGCAAGATATTTGTCGCCGGACACTCTTTGGGAGGCGCTACGGCGGCCGCGTCACTCTACATGGATAACCGCACTCTCGGCGGCTTGAACTTTGATGGTCGCTTCTTTGGGCCCGTCCAGACCGAAGGGACCCACAAGCCCTTGGTCGTGGTCGGCACGCCGACAAGTATTGAGACCATTCCTGGTTGGAATGAAACCTGGTCTAGTCTCCGCGGCCCTTCACTACAGTTGGCCGTGGCGGGGACTACGCACCTGTCGTACTGGGACGTCTCCAAGCTTCCAACCGTTTTGGCGTTGCCGACAGAGTATGATGAGCTCGTTGAACAGGCTCTCGGAACCATCGATGCCGGAACGTTGGCAAGAATTGAGATTGAGCTGCTACGTAGGACCTTGAACTATGTACTAGGGGACAACGATAAGGCGTTGTGTGGCATTGAAGATGTCGGTCCCGAGGTTAAGCAGCTGCGAGGCAAGGGATTGCCGTGTCCATAGAACGCAGGACTTAGGTAATTATTAGAAAGCCCATCACTTCCAGCGGCACTCTTTTCAATCAGCAGCATCAAATTACACAGTCTTATTCATTCATCGCTGTGTTGTATTCTAGCGCCTATACGCGATATCAATTCAACTGTGGCACGCAACTAATTACTACACCTCCAACTGATAAGACGAGTGGTAAGCCAATAAGACCTGTAATCACTGTTCAGGAGTAGCAGCCTTGATGTTTCTTCGTAGATAATATTTCTGTCAGGTTTATAATTGTAATATCCGTGTATAAACAGATCTTTCTAACAAAGGTATTCAAAAACACTGTCATGACGCTAGTTGTTTTTAGCTCCTGACTCCAGTCTTCCAAGTGATATGTTCTAGTAAAGCAAATCTTCAGCAACGCTTGTCAGACTGGTGTTGAACTTCTCTAAGACACGCTTCAATGCATCGGCGTTTTCATCGTCATAGTCATCACAAACTCCGTCACTGCTGTCCGCCCTTGTCCCTGCATCGGTCTCACTCACACCCTCCTTACAAGCATCGATAGCCGCATGTAACTTCTTGATAGGCTCCCTGTACAGCCTCTGAATAAGGTTTTCGCTCTCGTCAAGCAGCGTCGAGGAGGGGAGGCCGGACCCCTTGAAGCCAGCAGCCGTAAGGCAACCCTTGCACCCGTCTTTCAGAACGGTGAAAGCCTTTCTCAACAGCGCCTGCGTGTTTACCATGGTTTCCCTCAGCTCCGGGGAGTAAGTGTCGCTGGCAACGTCTGACAGGATGTCCACCAAGGAGTCTAGGCCATCGGCAAACACTAGCAGGGCGTCCTCGTACACGTAGAAGGGCACCGATCCACGGTTTGGGTCAAAGGCGCTATTATTGATGAGGGCGTTCTGACTTCTCACCAGGGCATCTATGAGTTTTGCCGAGGCCATCTGCGTGTCATGGTCTGTGGACAGACGCCCAATTGCGTAGCTCTGGAGATAGCCTCTGATCTCCTGGGCGTGCGGTCCGCCGTGCGTTTCGTTGAAGCGCGCGTCGGCAACGGTGCCTGCTGACTCAAGGATCGTCTTGGGTCCGCCCGGGTGGGTGGCCAGGAAGGACGTCATGTCGTAGACTGTTCCGCCGATGGCAGTCCAGCACGAGGCGATGGAGTTGTGGGCTGCAAGGTCGGCGGGGCTGATGATGGTGCTTTCGGTACTTGTTGGGGGTGAGGATGAGCGGGAAGAAGACTGTGAGGTGGGAGGTCCCTTCACCATGGTGAAGAGATCTTGGTGCAGTTGGCACCAGTGCGCTGGAGGTGAGGGTATCTGTGCGCGGTCGTTATCGTAGGACTTGTCATTTGCATCTTTCGCTTGTTGTTCTTGCTGCTGCTGCTGTTGCGGTTGGTTCAGCCCAAGACTGCTCATCACTGTAGCCCCAAAATCGGAGCTGCCGCAGACAAAGACATGTCCGTCCTTTTCCTTGACGAGCTGGTGGATAAGCTCCCTGTGCTCTATCAAATGGCGTGTTACGCGCCGTTCCTCGTGGGGGAGCTGAGTCCATGCTCCGCTGCGGATCATGAGGTGTGTCTCCTGGCTGAGAGCCAGGACTATGGTCAACGGTAAGGTCCTGGTCAGTTGCTCCAGGCTGTCGAGTGGACAGGGGACATGCCGACGTGATCTTGCAGCAATAAAGAGGAGCACCTCTCCCACCTTGCCGGTGTTGTCGTGGGCATCATCGAGCTGCTGCTGTGCCCATGCCGCCCGATCGTGCAGAAAGCCAACCAAGGGGCCGGCGCCGCTGCCCTGACCGATCAGCACCAGAGGCACAGCCATGTCGCTTGGCTGACGGAAACGCGGAGAAGGCCAGGGACGAAGGCGCAGATGTGTGCCTCGAGCGGCGGTGCTGAGGAACGAGGAGACCAGTCCCTCAGGTGAGTGTTGACCGACTGTCAGAGTGATTGTCATACCTCCTCCCCCTGAGACTGTCGGCCCTTCAGCCGCATCTGGCACGACACGGGCGATGGAATAGAATCTCGGCTCGGCTTCGTCGTCACTCTCGCCTGACGACGCATCATCATCTTTGGGGGAGGATGCCCGCAACCGTCGCCGGTGCGAATGTGTCCTGTTAGCCTTCTTCCTCTTCCTCGGCGGCCAGACTTGCACTCGATCACCCGGTTCGAGAGGCAAAGCCGCATCCAACTTCACGGTCACCACTACGCTGCCCTCGTACGCGGTCTGCGACTGCACACGCGCATCCTGCCACAGAGGCCGCCCGGCCAGCCGCGACGCCATGCTCTTCTTCATTTGCATGCTGAGCATGGTCTCGGGGCGCATTTTTGGTTTTCCTGCCGTCGCGCATTTGGCCTGGTCGACGCTCTTGACGCCGCTACTCGTCGAGTGTCGCCCCGTGTTCAGGCTCACGCCCGTGACGCCAACAGCCTTGACGCGGTGACGCTCGAGGAACCAGATGTACATTTGCAAGAGCGCATCCCACGCCGTCGAGAGATGCTGGCATTGCGACTGCTGTTCAGACGGTAGATGGTGTTGCCGAGCACGGGCAGCAGCGACGTAGTCCCTGACACTCCCGGCCCTGTCACCAAGGGCATCCAAGAAGGCTTGAATATTGGCCGGCAGCATGGCCCGTCGGTCGCTCTGCATCCCCTTCAAGTCACCCTTGACGGTCTGCCGGCCGATGAAGGCGTCCAGCGCATGGAAAAGCGGCGCATCGACGCCGCTGTTCCCCAGCTCGCCGGACGTGACCGCGCGGCCCATGGCAGGATACGTCTTGATCCAGACGACGGGGTCAAAGTGCGCCGTGTCGCGCGGCGTCATAGCCTCGAACACGTGGGCGCACTTTACGATGCGCGCCGCCAGACTCTCCAGGCAATGCGCCACCATGTCGGGCTGGTCGGCCAGCACTCCGTTCTTCGCGAGCGCCATAGCAGAGAGCGCGGGTGCAAAAACGGCCTCCATCGTGCCCTGGAGTCCCGAGGAGAGCCGCTCCTCGGGGAGGCCAAAGTAGGTGCTGCTCAGGCCGAATGAGTCGTTGCCCATGGCGTTGTTGAGAACGTCGTCTGCGGGCACCTATCGTGGCAAGTTAGCTAGTGTACCATGTAGGCAGCATGTTCCGTGTATAGCTACATACCCGCCCAGTCAGAGGTCTACCCAACTCCGTGCAGACTCTCTCCCATGCGTCGAGGACATGGCGTGGTAACTGGCGCCGTCCGTTTTTCTCTTTGCCCTTGCCCTTGTCTTGCTCCTCGCCAAACATGTAGGCGTGTGCCAGCGCGCTCAGCACCAGCGCCGCTCGAGTCAGATGACACTGTTTCAAGTCATCCCATGGGTCTCTCTCGCCTACCGCACGCTCGCCCAAAGCGTCAACGGCTTGACGTACTCGTCCCGCTCGGAGTAACCGCGGTAGGTTGCCATGGACCACCTCCCATGCCTCCAGGGAGGCTGGCAGGCGTTGGCCTGAGCGCGACCCTTCATTGCCTCGGGTTATGACGTGGGCTTGTTGCGTTTCTTGACCTCCTAGGAAGCCCCTGGTGCGAGTAAAACATCCATCAAGACCGGTGCCGAAACGGAGTGTTTGCGTTCCCGCTCGAGGTGACCCTGGCCTCCGGAACTTGAACTCGGTCGTTGATGAGCCTCCGAACAGCTCCGTTGCCAGAGAGGCCTGAGCAAGCAGGAAGCTGGCCTTGGAAACGGGGCAGTCGACTACTGTTGCGGGTGTTGCAGATGTTGTGCCAGTGGTGTGTTGTTTATTATCCGGAGTCTCCGGTGGTGTGGCGATGCCTCCAGCTGGTGTTTGGGGGTCATTGAGGAAAGTTGATGGTGACGGGGATGACGATCTTGTGTTCTTGACCTCATCTTGCTGTGGCTTCTTCCACACAGGAGAGGTTGCGGATGGTGTGGGAGACGGAGACGGTGTCAGAGGCTCTTGAAAAGAAGGCATGGTCATGAAAAGAGGCACCAACGAACAAAGTGGAAGTTACTGTTATTGCAGCAAGATAAGTTGAGACGCGGTAGCAACGGTTACAGATCGCCAAAGATGTCAGAATGGGCTGGCTTCTTTATTCATACAGATGAAGGATCCAAGTTCTCGGGTATGTTGGCCTGAAGATTCTGTTACTTTTGTGAGAGCGGCAAGTGTATATATATGTATAACGTAGGCATAGGGAGAGAGGCATTGCATGTGATGCCTTCGACCTTCACCCAAAGTTTGTCACACACACAACATCAACTCGCAAACAACGTCATAAATACATTGGCACTTTTGTTCCTATTTGGGAATACGTTTTATTGGATGGTGTCTCCCACCGGACCGGCATAAATATATAACGCCGTTGTCCACTTAAACCATGCAGACATGGACCGGCAATTCCAAGATGGCTAACTACTGTCCGGAAGGTTTATCCATACTAATTGCCGTCAAGCAGATGTCAAATAAGCCTGACTCGGTACTAGATGGAAGCCGATGTTTGCAGTATACCGAGGCCACCTTTAGAGCCGGAACAGGCGACGGACTATTGCGTTGTAACCTTTGCTTTCCGCCTATCCGTTACATTGGTACCCTTTAACCTTGAATATTACGCCACGTAATGTCAAGGCCTTCATCCAAACTTCTACGCGTTGTGGTGTAGGTAATAAGGTACGAGAAGGTTTCCCGAGCCCTTGATCAACCTTTGGCCATAAGGTTCTACCCGTATCTGCCAAGCCGTGTCCAAAGGCCCTCTTTCGGATGTCCGACCATGCGAATAACACAACTCTCCGTACCCGAGTCCGAGTGTCCCATATTCTGGGATGGTTGCTCTCGCAATCCTGGCTAATCCTAGGACTTCCGACTCAAGCCTAATCAGGTAGCATTGTCGTCACGCCCGTCATGTTGAGAAGCAGGACAGTGATAAGCCATCATACCTCCTCGCATTCGGCTTGCTGTAGGGAGGATAACTACTACTTACAAGAACAGGAAGCAAGGAAAGCCCTTATGAGAAATCAGCACCTCGATCCAGGGCCGATTGACAAGGACATGATGATTCTGGACATACCTTCTCGCGTTCACGTATCAAACCTGCCGGACCTCCTCCTGGGCCTCGGCCTGGCCATCGTCGGAGCTTTTGTTCTACGGACCATTTACTATCTGACCCTCCATCCCTTAGCAGGATACCCGGGACCACTGCTTGCGCACATCACAACCATAACATCGCTATGGCACCGCGCTGATGGGTCCAACCACAGCTGGCCGCTGCTCCTCCACAAAAAGTACGGTCACGTTGTGCGCATCAGTCCAAACGAGCTGAGCTACACTCATCCTGATGCCTGGCACGACATCTATGCCAAAGCGGGCGGTGGGGGCGATATGCCCAAGGACTTTGTCGGGCTGGGGCCAGACATGGCAGAGCCGGAAAAGGGCATCGTGAGGGCCGCCGACGACGCCGATCACCGCCGGCAACGTCGCATCTTCTCGCACGCCTTTTCAGATCGTGCCGTGCTCAAGCAGGAGAGCCTCGTGCAGGGCCATGTCCGCAACTTGATGCGCAAGCTAGCAGACGAGAATGCGAAGTCTGCTTCTTCCCATGGCCGCGTCGACCTCATGACCTGGCTGAGCTACCTGGCCTTTGATATCATGGGCGACCTCATGTACGGCGAGCCGCTCGGCATGCTCGACAGCGACGAGTCGGCGCGCCAGTGGGTTCGCGACACGTACTCAACTATCAAGACTGTCACGCTCGGCATGGCCATGATGGGGTGGCATTCGCCACTAGGGCCGCTGCTACTCAAATACATCTGGGGTGGTAGTGCCAAGCGCCGCGCGGAGCACAACCGCTTCTCGATGGACCACGTCGACAAGCGCCTGGATCGCGGCGACGACTCGGGCAGCGATGTCTGGTCGATGATCATGCAAAACAGCGGCGGCGAGAAACAGCCAGGCATCACGCGCGCTGAGATGTACTCCAACGCAGCGACGTTCATGATCGGTGGCACCGAGACCACCACGGCCGCCACGTCGGCCCTGACTTACCTGCTACTCAAGCACCCGGCCAAGATGGCCACACTACGCGCCGAGCTGGACGCCGCTATCAAGGACCCGCAGGCGGACATGACCTTCACCGGCCTCCGCAAGCTGCCGTACCTCAACGCATGCATCGAGGAGGCCATGCGCCTATACCCGCCCGCGCCGACGCCCATGCCGCGCATGGTGCCTCCCGGGGGCCATGTCGTCTGCGGGCGCTACGTACCGGCAGGCACACGCGTCGATATCCCGCTGTACGCGATTGCGCATCATCCGGACAACTTTACCGATCCAGAGGAATTCGTGCCGGAGCGGTGGCTGGACGACAACGACCGGCCTGCCAAGTATGACGGGGATAAGCGAGAGTGCGTCAAGGTGTTTTCGGCCGGACCGAGAGACTGTATTGGCAAGAAGTGAGTGATGCGTTTTCGTCCTGGGTGTCTTCTCCCCCTTGTGTCATGAGTGGTAGTTACTGACTAGCTTCCACGCAGTCTCGCGTACCCCGAGATGAGGCTCATTATGGCTAGCCTGTTGTACAATTTCGACCTTGAACTGGCCGACCCCAGCTTTGACTGGCTGGACCAGAGCAGTTACGGCATCTGGGACAAGCACCCGCTTTGGGTAAAGTTGGTACCTCGGCAAGCTAAATAGAGCCTTTGAAAATATAACCTGTACATGGCAGAGAAATTGCGCGAAACAGTTCCGTGGATCCAACGTACTCGATTTAATAAGGTACATAGTAAAAACTTATTTATAAGTATTGGAGATACGACGTTTATTTATGGAATATCAATCAATCTACGTTCTCAACGATGCAGCCAAGTTTCTTGGAACAGCTCAGGCTCGCGGACAGCTCCATAAAAGTAAAGATCCTACAATAAGTTGGGCGTACATATTGAAATACATTTGAACAGTCTTCCAGCTTTATTAACTTAATTCAACAATTCTACTAACAGAATTTATTGCACAACGGCATTGTAATGATTGACTGATCCCTACGAAGTCAACCAATGAAGGAAGCTCACTCCCAAAACCTCGGTCCAAAGTAGGCGCTGAGTTCTACACCCTTACTAGAGGAAGAAATCGATGCCATTGTATGGAGACCCGTTTCTCTCTGGCTCTCGCTTTTTAGTTAAAGAAAAAAACGAGTTAGCAACAATGAGCATTCGAGCGTTTAGAAAAACTCGCACAGAAAAAAGGATACTCACAAGGCGTTTTGGACAGCAGCTCTAAAGCCGCAACTCCCCACCATCCCCTGCGTCTGCATTATGCGCTCGTAGCGTTCCAAGACTCCGGCCTCGTCACGCGCGTACTGCCACATGGGCACGTACATCTTGACTTTGGGGACTGCCTTGCCCGGCACCAGCTCGAAGGCGAAGCAGAGCCCGCAGTACTTACTGTCCGGCTCGTTGAGCGGCTTTTCCATGCCTTCCATGTTGGTCTGGGGAATGTTTTCCATGTCCATGAGCAGGGGCCAGACTTGTGGCAGAAAATCGGCAGTAGAAGGGGGGAGGCAGCCACCCAGAGTGAAGACTTGACGGGCTGAGGCGAGTGAGTTTGCGTGTGTGTGGGCATACACCTTAAAACGAGGCTCCATGTGGGGCGCCAGGCAGTCAATAGCGAGGAAGTATATGTTGATGTTGTCCTCGCCTTGGGAGACGAGAAATGTTCTGAGCAGTTGCCAGGCGGCCAGCATCCCCTTGTCGCCCTCGGCAAGTCGTGTCACGAGCGACTCCGTGATGTCCACCAACTGCCGGCCCGTTGCGAGAGCCTTGAGCTGCGGGAACATGTACGCCTTCATCCTGATGCCCGCGTTCTCTTTCTCGTCCTCATTGGGTTCGAGATCGAACCCGGCATAGGAGATCTGCCGCAGCAGCTCACCAGCACTAGCCTCCTTTTCGACTAAACCCGACTCCTCATCGGCAGTAAGGAAGACGGAATCGATAAAGGCATCCAGCCAGGTACGGTCCGCACCGCACGCGGACGCGAGACCCTCTAGTTTCTCGCGCAGTCCCTTCTGCCCTAGGGAGTCATCGCCTGAAGGGCTGGAATCCACCAGCGGCTGCACCGTAAACCGCACTCTGGCCGTTCTGTGAAGCGCAAAGGCGACGCTTACTTCATACGGCGAGTGGTTGTGCGTCAGAATGTAGTGCAGTCTGTCGACCGCGACAGGCGGCTGCTTGAGGCGGGGGACCACGGCATCACGCACAAAGGCAAGATGCGCATCCTGGATATGGACCGGGTAGGAGCCCGTCCAGCGTAGGAGCGAGGATAGGGTGTTTTGAAGGGCGGGTAGCCATGAGGAGACGAGAGGGCCTCCTTTGGAAGAAGTGGAAGGATCGACTTCGTTGTAGATGTTTCTCTTTGGCGGTGCCATTATCGTGATGGACGGTGGCTGAGTGGTCTTTTTCCATCTTAGAGTTGTTGGGGTCTATAGTGGTATCCTAGCTGTCTGGCTGACACCCGTCCTCGTGTTGTCTATTCTCGCTTGGATGACTACTTCTTCTCTTTGAGGATCTAGTGTGACCCGGGCTCCCTCCCTTGGAGATTACATAAATCACTACTTTGGTTGTGTATGCGTTGCATGTCGAATGTTTTGCCTCTTTTGGATCTCATCGAGTCGTCAAACAAAGTAAAATTATGCGAAGTCTAAATGACTTTTGGGCACCGAATACGTGCACGATGCGGGTTGGCCAAGCCCATCAGGCATGTTTTAGCCCTTGAGGTCACAAGACTGTTCTTGACATGTGAAAGTCACGTATAAATAGGTTTAACGCGACGTTATCAATGGCTTGTCAGGACTGATTGCGAAGTCTAAGATGCATAATTTAATGCAGTAAAGACAAAGTAAAGTAGGGTTTCATTAGCGTCAAATCGGCGAACTAGTGGGATAATCAAGGTTCGGGAAGTGTATGTCAACATGACAATGTCGACAACGCAATGGCATGATGGGCACGGCTATGGCACGGCCACAGTACGTACGGCTACTCATGAAGTCGTAAGAATACTGTGTGATACAGTAAACTTCCCGAGTCGGGGCAGTCCATGGACAGCAGTGCCACCTTCACTACAATAACTCCGAGCACGAACACGAAACACCAAGAGCTCCCTCGCCTCTACCCTCGCAAATCCTCTTTCGCATCCAAACCTTCAAGCCACCTGCAATTACATCACATGGAACCGAAGGTCCGGGATATCCGCTCGTGTGCCTCGCTAAGGCCCGAGCCTCAACCAACTTAGGAAGCAGTGACGCGCCGTCAAGAAGAGTCCGTCGGGTTGACAAGGCACCTATGTATTAAGGTGGCAAAACCGGCGGGGGTTCCTTGAGGACGCGTGATAGTTTACAAGGAGTGCCATGAGACTCTTCCCCACCCAATCCATCACCTAGGTAACCAAGCAAGAGAAGAAACATTCATCGTCATCATCGGTCAACATGGCTATTGCCGCAGAACAACAAATCACCCAACTGCGCTCCCTTCTGGAGATACTGACCGCCTCAACCAACGACCTTATCGCCAGCCTCTCATCCTCTTCGTCTTTCAAGTCCACGGCTAGCAACGGAGCCACAGCAGACCATACGGATGTTCGGATCCCGAGAGATTCCAAGACGGAGGAGGCCCGGAAGCGCATCATCGCTGCTACGGCCTCCCTCGAGGCGGCCGTGTTGACGCCCCAGTGGCGTCTCGGCCACCTGGCACACAGCTATTTCGTGTCCCGCGGGCTGCACATGGCTGTGGAATGGGAGATCCCCAAACTGCTGGCGACCAACGGGCCCATGCGCCTCGAAGCCCTCGCCGCCAAGACGGGCATCGTCGAGAAGGGCAAGCTGGCGTTCGTGATGCGGACCCTGTGTGCGCACCACGTCTTCGCCGAGACGGACCTCGACGTCTTTGCGAACAACGAGGCGTCGACCGCTCTTGCGACCGACGAGCGCCTCGCCAACTCGGTGCGCTACGCCTCTTTCCTCTTCCCCACTGCCGACGTGCTCCCGAGCCTCCTCAAAGATCCGGTTCTCTGTGCCAGCTACGCAGCACGAGACTCGGCCTTCGCCAAGAGTATCGGCAAAGGCATGGGCCAGTTTGAGTTCCTGAACGCTCACCCCGAGTGGCGCGACTGCTTCAACCTGTGGCTCGCGTCGCTGGGCGAGTACCTGCACGGGCTGACCGACGTGGGCGGGTTCCCCTGGGAATCCACCCTCCAGAATGGCGCCGTGGTCGTCGACGTCGGCGGCGGAATTGGCAGTTCGATTGAGGCCTTGCGGACCAACTTCCCCGACCGCCGGAATGACTTTGTCGGCATCGTCCAGGACCAGCCCGGCATGATTGAGCACGCCACCGGCTACTGGCAAGAAAAGGACCCGCAGGCGTTGGACACAGGCGCGGTCAAACTCACCGCACACGACTTCTTCACCGAGAACCCCGTCAAGGGCGCCGATGTGTACTGGTTCCGGTCAGTTATTGTGGACTGGGACGACGCGACCTTGACCAAGATGTTCATACACATCAAGAATGCCATGGCGCCCGGAAAATCGCGCCTGCTGATCGGCGAGTACATCCCGCACCCGACGTGCGGCGACGCTCTGCTTCCCAACGCGCCGTCCCCGTTGCTGAAGAGCTATGGCGCGTTCCAGTCCATAGGGCTTATTGGGGGTTTCGTCCTGACCATCAGCCCAAACGGTCGTCAGCGGACTCTTCATGACGTGAAAATTGTCGTTGAGGCGGCTGGCTTGGAGATTGTCAACGTGTGGATTTGCCGTGGCTTGGGGAATGTGATTGAGTGTCGGTTGAAGGGTGATGTGTAGATGATATGAGAGAAAGAACCAAGCCAAAGTGCCATACTGTTGAATAAACGTTAACTTATTTAATATCGTAAACATTATTCTGCATTTCGTCAAGTTCAACGTCGAGCTTCCCACAGTTTTACTTCTAGAATTACTCTCGTGCCCAAGGGCGCGGAAATCCCCCACGTAAGAAGCTACCTGATGCCTCTTCTGCGTCCCGCAGGCTGCACCGTGCCAGAAGGGCGACAAGGCCCGCCGAGGTTGAAGCAATCGAGAACGAAGGGAACCAGAGACTCGGAGAGCATTTGTTTTCTGAGTCGATGTGACTTGCAGTGCTCCGTGAGAACTGAGAGAGGACATGAAGCTCGACAAAGCCCGCATCCGTAGTGCCACTTTGACAGCAACGTACTTGAACATCTTCTCGTCAACGGCAAGCCGGGCGGTTAAGAATGTGCCGTGGCCAAGCTTGTGCACTACTTTGTGTCGTTCGTTCAGTCCATTGTTGATGTGAATTGGATGATAGTCGCCTAGTCGATCGTCGCCGAGACACTCTACGCCGTCAACGTATCCGTACTCGACAGGCGGTGAGGGTGTTGATATGGCCGAGTACTGTGACTGAAGGAGGAATCGCATGCAATGTCGAAAGGAAATCTCAAGGAGTTAACCATTAGAAGAATGTAATGCGGTAGCCAACCGGCCACCTGCAGACCACGAGAGGTCGTTGCGGTTGGTACTGGAAGAAACTCTTGGGACTGGATGGTGGTTATGGAGTTGGGGTGTAGAGGTTTCTGATGGATTGAAGATGGAAGATTGATTTCTTGATCAATCGCGCCAAGAATATGTTCATTGTAGGCAGGCACGTACCGTGACTGGTAAAAGCACTTAGAAGTGGTGAAACAACTGACCCCCTGACGGTCTATAAGATGGCAAGATGGCGCCTCAATTATTGTGGCTGCCTTTGCTCTGGTTAATAAGAATGATCATACAATGGTGGCCAGATGATAAGAAATCGACACTAAATTTGGATGCTGTTCAAGGGATGTCGAGGGTTTGTAAGGCTTACCAGAATGTCCACCATCATAGTCTCTTCAAGGAACCAAGCAGCAAAGACACATACGTCCCAGCAAGCTCTGTTAGGCGTTGCGCACTACATATGTGTCGGCTGATTCACTCGCATCACGCAGGTTGATCTTTCGCGTCGGTAGCGACTGAATTGTTTTGATTTCTATTGAGCGTATTATTCGTTCATAGCCAGATGATCCCAGCGAGAATACGCCCTCATTGAACACAACCCCCCCTGCATGAGTCTCATTATCATTATCTTCCACGTCATCAGACGGAGGCACTGTCATCAAACGCCTTCTCCTTTTCGCTCCGGTTGCCCTTAACGCTTCCGGCGGTCCACTGACGCAAGTTCTTGCCCCAGAAGTAGAGCACCGGCAGCCCGAGAGACAGGACGATGAGGGCCTCGGCGTAGAGGGCAAAGGTCGCCATGGCGCCTTTCTCGGCGAGCCAGACGGTGGCCTTGGAGGCGATGAAGAAGGCGATGACGATGCGCAGCGAAGAGACGTTGACGAGAACGGGGCTGCCACTTATAGTCAGTACACAGGGTTCCGGAACGGGGGTCACGAAGGCGTCAACATACCCAGCCCATTGTGGATAGCTCTCAACGATGAAGACGTTGAGAATGGTCATTAACGTCAAAAAGGCGAAGACGATCAGGAACGATCCGAAGAGGAGCACTCCCCAGTGCAAGTTCTGCTCACCGGCCGTTCCGAAGATGAAGCAGCCCGCCACGCCAGAAATGATGGGAAGAATCAGATTGGCGAGGTGGTGCTCCGGCTCTCGGCTCCCGCCTTGCCATCTCGTCACCGCGTTGGAGATCTTGTCGGCGACGGGTCCGCCAAAGACGTAGACGAGAGCCGAGGCAGCGAAGAACGGCAGCACGGTGAGGCCGGTCCACTGGAACTGCCAGCCCTGGGCCAGCAACGCAAAAGGCGTGATCTGGGCCGAGGCCTGGTTCATGACGATGCCGGAGCTGTTGACGAGGACAGCCCAGATGACGGCGGGGAAATAGGTCGATCGGAGGGCATCGAGCATGGACTTGGCGGCGCGCTTGAACTCGAACCCGTTCTGGAAGACACCGATGTTGGTCCAGAGTGTGCGCGGGCCGTAGGCCGCGTAGTCGAGATCCGGGCGGTTCTTCCCGGGCGCGAGGGGATAAATGTTCTGGCCACCTGGAAGAAAAGTAGTCAGTGAGCCGAGGTGTTCGTGTTCGAGGAGTGGCCGGCCACTTACTGAGCTCTTCCTGGGACCTGCTCCATCGGGTCTCGGGCAGGAAAGCAATGATGAAGCCCCATGCGACGATGCCCAGGCCGGATGTGATGTAGTACATCCATCTCCAGGTGTAGTTGGACGAGACCCACGGCGCCAAAACACCCAGACCGATGATGATGATTCCCTGGCTGGACACGACAGCCGACATGGCCTTGTTCCTCTGGTGAATGAAGACGAGGTCCTGGACGATCAGCGGGATCAGGGCTTCCACGGCGCCGGCGCCCAATCCCATGATGCATCTCGCAACCAAGTGCTGGTGGAGGCTGGTGCTGAAGGCGGCGAACAGGCCGCCGGCCCAGGCGGCGGTGGCGGCGAAGATGAGCACGGGACGGCGGCCGATCCAGATGGAGGTGGGCACGAGAAAGTAGCTGGCGATACCGTTGGCCAAGAGGGGTATGGTGGCCAGCAAACTGACCTCCTCGAGCGAGGCGGGCACGACGCCGGGGGGCACGACGGACATGGGGTTGATGTTGAGGCCGCTGCCGCCACTCTGGGCCTTGAAGTCGATGTTATTGAGGATGCGCGGGTCGACGCCCGAGTACTCGAGGATGAAGACGGGGAGCAGGCCGCCGATGACGACTTCTGCGGACAGAGCGAGGGCGCCGACTGGATGAGAGACGTCAGCCAGCAGGCCAACACACGGGCGAGTCTGGGGAAGGGGGTCTTACAGAAGCAGAGGGCGCCGATTGCCGTCCATTTACGCCATGCGGGGAGGTTCAAAGGGTCTATATTGACGTGTTAGTCCTTCGTTCCTGTACGGAATCCATACAAGCCCGTTGGCGAGACTCACCCTTGGGGTCGGGCGTTGGCATCTAGAAAGAGAGAAAGAGAGACGAATGGTTAGTGACGAGGCATCCCCTTGTGGCGGCGGCGCGCGCGCGACAAGACTTACAGGAATCAACCTCAGCTTGCCATCCACATACAGATTTGTCGTGCCGACGACCAGCGTCTCACTCTTTGCCAAATCTGCCCCGTCGTCCTCGAACTCGGACACCGTGGCGGCGGACGAGCGCTTCTGACCAGCCTGCTCTTCCTGGAGCGGCCAGCGGTTGTTCGTCGCCATGTTTCTTTTGTCGTTTGCCTGCGGTGATGGAGTAAAGCAGTAGCACAGTCCCGACCTCCCAAAGTCCAAGGGCAACCCGTCTTCCCGCCGGACGTCACCACAGCCTTATACTAGACCAGACATGCCCCCCCCCTGTAGGCGACGGGGAGCAGAGAGCAAGGAGAGGACGTTTGGTCACGACAGGCCCCTAACAAACCTACGGTGGTTCCGGGGAAAATATGGACTGCCGCTATAGAAGATACCGGTAGGGGAGAGCAAGAAGCAATGGAGGAACAAAGGAAACCAGGGGTCTGGGGGGGGGGGGGGGCCAGTGACATGCCCCGGCAGCCGTCGAGTCTTAACAGAGAGCGGAACTATTAACAGAAGAGTGGAAGAGAGTTGCTAAGGCTGCGAGGGACAAACCAACAGGGAGGGGCAGCGGTGCATGCGATCTCCCCGTCCGCATCTGGTGGGATCCTCGAACAGAAGACGGATCCCGGGAGTGGCCCATTGCGCCGTCCCATCATCCCATCAGAAGAAACTGTAAGTCACGGACGACGATCGGTACCGCGAATGTTGGGGGAGGGAGAGACGTCTGGTACTGGGCGCAAAGGATGCCTACATTTGGCAGGCCGAGCCGCCAGACACCCATGGCCTTACTACGTAGTATGTTTCCGTATCGTTGTGATCCTACCAGGCGACAGCGTTGGCTTCGGGTCTCCTGGTGGCCAGAAAGAAGCAGCACGGGCGCGCCATGTTTTCTTGCTTGCGTGTGACAAACATTGATCGCACGCGAAACCAGGTTCGGGAGGTGTTTTAACCTTGTCTCTTGCTCTCCGAAGCCCAGCCAGTCTGTAACGCTGGTCGCCTTTTCGGCAGTTGCAGCGGGAATGGGGTCGACTGCCGCGGGATGGGCGAGGGTAAACCGTCTGGTTTGAGGCAGAGCCCGGAGCGGCGTTGGGATAAGGCTGATTCGTCGACGAGGTTACAATACAACTAGTAGGAATATGACATGTACGGAACATCGTGTTTGACACCAACGCGCCGTGTGGAGACTGGGGAGCCTTTCAGGGGATACAAGGTTTGGAGGGGATCTGATGGAGGAGGGGGGGGGGGGGGGGGGGGGGGGGGGGGGGGGGGGGGG
>JASUDE010000137.1:41102-108979 GCA_034509685.1 Colletotrichum cereale
CAACGGTTTGATCGACGCTGTCTCTCCCTGTTGGCCGACACGACATTCCAGATTCCTTCTTTCTTTCTTCTTCTCCAGAATGTGTGTCTGGGTGCCCCTTGCATGAAGCAGCTGTGGTCTCCGAGTCCAGGCAAACGTTATCTCATCATGTCGGTCCCACGATGCCGAACTTGGGACTGTATACCGTCGACGTGTGCGTAGTAGAGACCTTGGCTTCTCCCGCTTACCCGCCCAAAACTAGAGAGTGAGCACCGATGGCCGGCCTGTGTCACTGACGTCAAGGAGAGCTTCTTCATAGCTTCAAAACCTCTAGTCGGGTCGATGATGAAGCTCTGTTGGTTCATGGTCGCTTCCCGTCGCTCCGTGGCCGCCCGCTTCACTCGGCCGGGGGTGGGAAAGCCTCTTCCAGCAACCCTTCTTTCATCGTGGACTTCAGACCATTCAATCTCGTCCGTATTTGGGACGTAAATACCTAATGGTTGGTAGCAAGAGTGGTACGTGACCATCGGCCATGTGGCCAAGTTTCTTCTTGACTCGACGCATAAAGGTGACACCGCCGCCCTGTTACAGAACCAACCCCCGGTCCAAGTGCCTCATCGCCGACGCGCGCCGCCGGTGGCACCCTTCGAGACGTTTTTGATCGTCAATAGCACAATCTTCTTCTTTGACTAGTTGTACCGAGTATGATGTGTACGTACACAGCAGTATACATTGTTCGATTTCTCTTTCTGGTTTTATTTATAAACATTCCCGGCGCACAGGCTGCAGAGACAAGTGCCGAGCAGATATGGACGGCAATGACACGAATTTACCACACGCTCTGCCGAAATGGTGATGGCAAAGGCAAGTGGTATTCCAACTCGCCAAGACGATTACATTGTAAACAGATTGAAAACCACGGCTGACGACAACCGCCGTCGACAATGACCAACGACCGGCATCTGGATACCTAGACAGAGAAGCCTCGTCAGCTCTCGTGTCTCGACGCATCATCGTTGTTGTCGTCGTCGTCGTCGTCGTCGTCGTCGTCGTCGTCGTCGTCGTCGTCGTCGTCTCATTGCCTTGCTTCCTCCCCCCCCGTGATTCGTCTGAACTTCTCAGAGGTCGATCTCCAACTAGTGGTTTGTCTGGTCTCTTTGAAATTTGAATTCATGACTTGCATGGTTACCAGCGCCGCACGTTTCGGTTTGGCAATGTAGCAGCAGTAGCAGCAGGTCTGTCCACGTCCCTGAGTCCTGCGTCTGTTTCTCTGAGCCCACACCACTAACGGTCGAAGGGCCCCCTTGTCAAGCCCTCCTTTCTCCTCTTTCTCTCTCTCTCTCTCTCTCTCCCTCCCTCTCTCTTTCCCCTCCTCTCTCTCCATGGGTCTGTTGGGCGTTGGCTGGGAGCCCTAGTCCTGCAACTCCGCCGTGATCTTCGCCGGTCGGCGCTCCCCATGTATCGTCGGCCAAGTCTGATGTTTCTCTCACCTCCCCAATCTTCAGATGATACTCGATCACCATCAACCCACTCTGTGTCCATCCGCCGGCCTGGGAGATCGTCGCCCACTTTCCGATGTGGCGTTCCGGCTCGTTTCCTTGTGCGGCCCCGTCACTTCACGTGCGACAATTCCTGTTTACGACTCGGGCGCACCGATTGTAGCTCTGATCGTCACCACCCTGCCATATGTAGATGATGGCAGTCCACTTTCGACCGACATGGACTAATAAAAAGGAACATTCCTGTGCTAAGATACGACGCGGGAGAGGGAATGATACAGATCCAGTATTGATTCGCCTCTGAACAAGCAGTGGTCTCTCATGTTGACGACTGTATAAGATATACCATGACCATCGTCAGTCGTCAACAGGTCTCATTGACATCATGCCGGAATGCCAACATGTCCGTTCGCATGTGCCGGCGTCTGGGGGGGGACGGCACGAGACCGCCGTTCCACGGATTGAGGAGCTTATTACAACCAAGTATGAAATCGAGAGAGCCTGTCACAAAGTCGCTTCCAAGAGTCGACCCGATTTGCTGCATCTAAAATACATTCGTTGTCATACGAGTTTTGCCAACCCAGTCGGCCGTCTCAGCCCTCTAACATTATTAAGACTCGTTTGTGCACCATTCTCACCCGTTGCCGGAAAGAAGCCCCTCCCCTCCCAAAAAAAAAAAACGCCATGCTCAGCCGTATTATCCCATGCGAACAGTATCGTCCCCTCCTCTTCTGTCGACTATCACTGGCCGAACCCCGTCCGCCTCTGCCCCCTAGTCTAGGTCGCTAGTGCCCAGAACACGCGCGAGCAGGACATAGAAGAAGATGACACCGCCAGCGACGAGAAGCTTGTTCTGGTTCAGCCAGCCTCGGCCGGCGTCCCGCTGCTGCACGACGGCATCGACGACGGCCTGAGCCTGGTGGCCGCTGCCGTTGCCGATGCCTAGTTGTGGTCCGCACGAGGCGCCTGCCGCGCCTCCAACTTTGTTACCTGTCGCCATGTCGACCTTGTTCTCCTTCATCCATTCCCAGTTGGCCTTGTCGACTTCGGGCCATTCGGAGCGGAACTTTGCGCCGCCGTCGCCGGCCTTGACGTTGCCCTTTTGTGCGGGGTTCGACTTGGCGTGGGAGCCGCCGCCGGTCGAGTTCCACCATCTCGTCCGCGCCGCCAGCATCTTGCGCTCAGCCTCAGTGCTCGAGACTGAGCCGGTGGTCATCTCCTCGCTCGTCATGAAGGACAGAAGGCCTATCAGGATGGTCGAGACCTCCCAAGCGGGGTTGAATGATTTCGGATGGAAGTCGGAGATGGATAGGCATAGTCGGGTGGATGGCTGGAAACGGCCGGATGGGGTGTGCATTCGGATGGCCGGGGGCGCGAAGGGGTAGTTGGGAGGGAACACGAGTGTGCCCCAGTACTGGCCGTTATGATATGGTGTGTTCTCGGGACCAGTGATGATGTAGTGCCACCTATGCCGAGTCAGCTTCATGAAGACGCAACAGGCAGGGTAGGATGGAAATACTCAAGGATGTTGGAGTCGGAAGGGTGGGCTTCGATGTATGGTGGAGGGTTCTCGGCGATGGTCTTGTATTCGCGCGTCAACTGCGAAAGCGGTCAGGTCAGCATGAAACCCATAGAGCAGCAGAGCAGAAGAAAGGAAAGAGTCCAGCATACCCTCTTCTGCGCGGCCTTGCTGGCTGCCATGATTATTAAGGTTGGATGAGGGGTTTGACGAAATCCTGCGGTTCCTGATTTGGGAGCGAGCGACGTAACCGTTAGAGAGACGGAGAGAAGGTGACAGCAGATGGAATCGTTGGAGCGGCAAGTAAACGAGCGTCAAAGAATTACGTAGGGCGTTTAGTTGGTGACTAGGAAAAAGCGACACAGATCTGCCTTGTGGAGGAGAGCGTCTGTTCGTTCGGTTCGAGTTGGCGGGTTGGGAGGATGATGAAGTGCGACGGCAATAAACACAAAACACACCACAGTCAGTCAGTCGGTGGGGAGGATGACAGGACGGGACAGCACAGGACAGGACAGGTTGGGGAATGCGGCGAGGCTGCAATCGGCAAGTGCCCATGCGCTGTCGAAGCCAAAAGGTACGTCAAAGAGAGGAGGAAAGAGAGGTACGTACCGCCGGATGTCGGACATAAACCGGAAAATGACCCCACAGCATTATGTCACTGCCACTTACACCAGCCACAATATCCCTACTTTCACTTCTGGCCAGAGCTGTGGCTGTGGCTGGAGCTGCCCGGACTCCACTCTCCACACCTCCACACCTCCACACCTCCACCAGACCAGCCAGAGCTGAGCTTCCTTCAGCGCACCAGCCTCAATTGGGACCAAGTCCTAGTGCTGCATCTCGAATTCAGTCGAAGCCTGTCGGCTCGTGCCATTTTTCTTGCCAATTCGCGCCTTGAATTCTTCCTCACACAGCTTTAGCTTTACAGAGAGAGCTCGCAATGGCCTCGCAACCGAGTCTGAGCGGGACCTCCGTGAGTCCTATCCTGCAATTGGCTTCTGTTCATGTTCCCGACAGCTAACCAAGAATATTTCGAGTCTACCCAGGCCTCCAACCCCATCGGCAAGCTTCAAGCTGGACCCGATGCGCTGCGAAAGGAGGCCGAGTCCTCGGCCGAGTTCGAGAAGCTGCAGGAAGAGGCCAAGATCAGGAGGCTACAAGCATTGGCAAGCTCGATACTCGTTTCGCCGCCCTCGCCTCTTCCGCTAACACTCGCAGTAGCTAGCCGAGCAAAACTCCCAGCCCATGACTATCAACCGTCTCCAGGTTCACGGCGCTACCAACACCAGACGACGCTTCCTCGACCCCATCTTCCAGCCGCTGCTGGCCGAGGACGTCAACAGCAACTCCACCCTCGGCGAAGTAGCCGCCCGTCTGGGCGACGCCAGAGGAAAGCTTGAAAGACTGGGTAGGGGCAACTCTGACATCCGACATCCGACACAGAGCTTGGGCTGACCTGGACAGGCATATTTCACCCCGATCCCAAGATCCACCTGAACGGCTCGAACCAGACCGATCCCTCGTCCACCCCAACCGATGTCGACGTCGACGTCGTCGTCAAGGAGCTTTCCCGCTACAAGTTCAACGCTGGAACCGATGTCGGGAACAGCGAGGGTTCTGCATACACCTCCCTGCTCTGGCGCAACATCTTTGGTGGTGCCGAGCAGCTCACCGTCAACGCCAGCGCCGGCACGAGGACCCGTTCCGCCTACAGCGCTACCCTCAGCGCCCCTGTCCAGAGCAACCCTGACACGAGAATTGCACTCGAGGGACTGGCCTCGGCCACCGACAAGTCGTGGGCAGCTCATGAGGAGGTCCTGAAGGGCGGCAACCTGCGCTTCTCTTGGCTCTCGGGTCCCAAGGACATGCACTCCCTCGAGTACTCGGGCATCTGGCGTCAAGTCACCGGTCTGCGTGACGGCGCCAGCCCGACCGTCCGCGCCGATGCCGGCGACTCCGTCAAGAGCTCCATCAAGCACACATACCAGCGCGACCAGAGAGACAACCCGCAATTGCCGCAAAGCGGCTATGTTCTGAAGTCCGTCTCCGAGCTGGCCGGCTTCGGTCCCCTGGGTGGTGACGTCGCCTTTTCCAAGAACGAGATGGAGATTGGCGGCGCCATGCCCGTCCCCATCCCCGGCCTCGACGGACCCTCCGGCATCTCCATCGGCGGAGGCCTCCGGTTCGGCATGCTCTATCCTCTCCCCCTTGGTTTCTCCTCCGGAGGCAAGGCCCAGCCCAGCCGCATCAACGACAGGTTCCAGCTCGGCGGTCCCACCGATGTCCGCGGTTTCCAGTACGGTGGTCTCGGTCCTCACGACGGACAGGATTCCGTCGGTGGAGATGTTTTCGCCGCCGGCAGCGTGAACATGCTCTTCCCCCTGCCCTACAAGGGCCCCGACTCTGCCCTCCGCTTCCAAGTCTTCGCAAACGGCGGCAGACTGGTTGCGATGAAGAGTAAGGGCAAGGATGGTGATTCGCCCAACAGCCTCGATGCCGGGACCGTCGCCAACAGCGCGTGGAGAGCGCTGAGCGACCTCGCCACCGGTCTGCCGTCGACTGCCGCCGGCGTCGGTCTTGTTTACGCCCACCCTGTCGCCCGTTTCGAGCTCAACTTCAGTCTTCCGTTGGTGCTGAGGCGCGGCGAGCAGGGCACCAAGGGGTTGCAGGTTGGTGTCGGCATCAACTTCCTGTAGAAATAATATCGCCCCTCGTTCCCGTAATATCTATTTTATGGCACAAGGCACAGCCTACAAAAGCCAATCTTGTACAACCAGACTATTGTAGATGCTCCGATTTCAGAGTTTAAATAACTCCTGACCATGTCATCAGCATGGCAGAGGTCCGCCTTTGCTCATCAGCCCACACGCAAGGTTGATGATGTTTTGTTCTACTGGCGCCTCTTACCCATCAGCGGCTGTCGCTTGTCTGGCTCGCCAAGCCGGCCCAAGTGCGCTGGCATTCCTGGCGAGAGACTGTCATTCTATCTTGCAATTTATGGGAAGCATCAGAGCATTCCTCTAGTGGTCTCCAGTAGTTAACGGATCGAGAACGTCTCCCATAACACCCCATTCGCATGCTCAGCCACGGCGTACTGGCTTTGCATAACTAGAAAAACAGGCTCTGTGGCGCAATTTGTAACCATGGCCGGAATCCTTTGGGTTTTCCACCTCTTGATCATCCCCCTTTATGATTTTAGTGTAATTATCGTTCGGAAGACTTCAGCTCTACTGTGACCTAATATTCTTACTGGTTGGTTCGGTACTAGTTGGCTAAGATAATCTGTCATACTGTGCAGCGGAATATAACAATGTATGGCATGTCCACATTCATCACAAAGACATCGTTGCTAATTACGGTCAGTAAGTATCGCCTTATATCTGACAACATCAGCATCGTGTCTCAGCTCAGGTAATACTCTCGAATGGCAGCGTTTCACTTCCATTTACAATCAGGACAGCGACACATTCATGTTAACATCTAAACTGACACAAGGCTCTCTACATCCATATCGGCTGTGCGATAGAATCCCAAACTCTTCAGCATCGGCATATCATCAAACCGATACAAGTATGCGGCAGTCTCGAGCCCTTCATCCGCAGTGTGCTGGAAAGGATGCCATGTGGGAACACAAAACGTGTCCCCTTTCTTCCAAACAAGCGTCTTTTCTCCGACACGAGTCTGACCAGACCCCTCAATGACATGATATATAGATGATGCTGTCTCCTGCAATTGAGGTGACTGTGCGCCAGGGTCTAAGCGGGTTGCGCAGCCCCCTAGAACCTTGCTGACTACATGGGTGCACGAGAGTTAGCCATGGTAGTATGTCTAACAATACTTTGTGTACTGACCTTCTGATCCATCTGCGCGCAGATACCTCTTGGTAGCAAAATGGCCTTCCTCGGAGTCTAATGCTGCCTTCATTCTGCTCCAAGGGAAGACAATTGGTGACTGAGACGTATCAACGTTCTCCGCGGGATATCGTGGAGACGAGTAGTGCTCGACGAAATGAACGGGAAAGTGAGTATAGTTGGGCAAATCTAAGCCGTCAAGCCAGATCATCGGGCCAGACCCATCTTTTCCGTGATCGTGCCAGTTCCAAGAAGGAGTCAAGATGACATCTCCACGGGTCATTTGGATGCGTTTGCCATGGACAGCAGTGAAGCCACCGTTACCTTCAACGATGAAGCGCATAGCAAAGGCGGTATGCCGGTGAGCTTTGGCCGTCTCGTTAGGCATAACCAGCTGCAACCCAGCGTACAGGGTGTCTGTGGTGAAGGGCGCCTCTGATGTTTCTGGTTAGAGAATCATTTAGATTTCAGCTTTGGAGGTCATAACACACCCCTCGATGGATTCACAAACATTAAAACCCTGCGCTCTGCCTGTTGCTCCGATACGATTCGGCCCGCTTGCAAGAGAGTCGGCTGGATATCCGAGTACTTCCAGACATGGGGCGTGCATCGCGGATTGGGCAGAGGCGGGTTAAACCTGCTCATTTGCAGCCAGAGAGGCGTTGTGTGGCTAGCCTCGGCCGCTTGCAACAACTGAGACATCTCATCGTTGACTGCTTTGGCTTGGTTGGGGGTTTTGGTAATGGTCGCGGAAGACATGGCTGCAACTTGTGTTTGGCAACGAAAGTCCGCTCCTAGGTCAAGCTCGAATTGACAGAATAGCTAAATGGTGATGTTTGTTCTTCTTGAATGTCTTCCAATTCAGTGTTTTGTAGATCCAGTTTATGGCTGGACGAAGATGCGCACAGATCCCGTCGCTGATCTAATTCTGATGCCGTTCTCAGATTTGGATTCGGATATAAAGCCAACTGACAGTCTCAGCAACGGGTGGGCAAAGTAACAAAGAAGACCAGGCGTTTCGGGGAGTTAAGCCTTCCACCGAAACGGCATAGTCGAACATTACGGCCAGTGACAGATTATCACGCCAATCATCAGAGCACGGCCTCCACACCACATATGTTCAGTCATTAGAGTTCTGCCCAGTCTCTTAACTCCCCGCTTTCTCCTTTTCACTCGACGCCGGGGACTTGGTCGTATTTCTCTCTAAATCCCCGCCACTACCAGCTTTTGTATCATCGTACGACAACCTGTAGGCAGGTCAAAAGGTTTTTCTGATGGAGCACAGCACCCCCAGGTCAATGACCGCGACAACTCGGAAGCGGAAGCGTATTCCGATCGCATGCAGCTCATGTCGTGTTCGGAAGTCAAGGGTAAGTGCTAGGCGGCTAGACCCCTGCTCGTTCTTCGAGTCAGCCAACTTACCGTATGTGGGTGATCTCGGGAGGCTGATGTGACTGGTATGGGAACAGTGCGATGGTGCTAGGCCACAATGCTCCACTTGTGTTGAACAAGGGATAGATTGTGTTTATGCTGCCAACTCAGGCGCAAGCAACGCGCTGGTTCCGAAACAGTATGTTTGTGCCTATTGTGTCTTGGTCACGGGTGTGCTATGTGTCTGACTAGGCGACCAGATACCTCGAGCAAGTTGAGCATCGTTTGGCAGATGTTGAAGAAGAAATAGGTCGACTAAGAAGACTCATCCCCAACTCCTTTTCCGACGAAAAGCAGCTTGGCACCTTCTCGCGTAGAAACTCGTGTCGCGCCGATGACTATTCAGAAAGCACACCGGCGGAAGAATCTTTGAACGCTGAGGACGGAAGCATCACCGGTATAACTCCTGACGCAACAGACGGTGTCGGCACCATTGAGTTCACCACTGATGAGAGCTGGGCATATTTTGGTATGGCGACAACAAAACTCTCGATGCCTGGGAATGACGCGCCGGCTTCTTCCACGAATGCTGACTGACTGGTGTTTCTAGGACCCTCTTCCAATATTGCTTTTACGAGGATCATTCGCCGCACACTTGACCACTTGCTCCGCCAGACACAACGAGCACAAGAAGGGGCGACTTCCTCCACGCCGTCGCAAACTGCCAAACAACATATTCTCGCTGTTTCAAGGTCGCAGTCGCCAATCAACGACTCGCCCGACTGGAGAAAACTGGACAAGGCTTCAGAAGCCTGTCGCCTGCCACCCGAAGATGAGGTCACCCGTCTCGTCCGCCAATACTTTGGCGATACAGGATTTCTTTTCCCCTACATCCACGAAGAGACCTTCTGGAAGACGTTCGCGCACTATCGGTCTATCGGCATGCGCAATGCCAGGCATTCTTGGCTCACCTTGTTGAACATGATTCTTGCCGTTGCCACCAGCACCACGAACGTGGCTACTCTTGGCTTGGGCGATAGGCAAGCCATCTCGGAGGCTCACTATCGGAGAGCTAAGTTCCTCTCAAGGACTGAAGCGATGGCTGGAGCCAATCTCGAAACAGGTATTGTTGCCGTCCATATCTTCCCGTGCTTTCGAGAAAAAACGGAAATGTTTCTGCATCATGCATGCGATGCAGGCCAGCCCTGAAAACAAACCATGGTCTAATCCCTTTACAGTACAAGCTATGCTCTTGATGTCGCAGTACCTGCAAGGCAGCCAGAGATCTGTTCAGACATGGGCTATCCATGGGCTTGCTGTTAAGGCAGCGCTGAAGATGGGGTTTCACTCGGAACTAGCCCTCCAAAGATTTGAGCAGATTGAACGAGAGACGAGAATACGAACGTGGTATGGATGCATTGTACTAGACAGGTTTGTTGACATGCACTTATCTATACTTGCGCATTTCACTTCTCTAACACGACTACAGAACACTCAGTATGACATTCGGCCGTCCCCCTAGCATCCCGCAGCACATCATCCGTGTTCCTCTACCTAAGCATTTCATTTCGTATCCACAAGTGCCCGGCATCTCTAAATGGTGCCGTGAAGAGGATAGCACGCTATTCTGGAACGCCTCCATGTAAGCCATCAATCCAGTCGTTTTGTCTCGCATAGTTGTTAATGTTTGCTGGTTAGAACTCTTTATGGGGTTACCGCCGCTGTTATTGACGACCTTTACGAGAGCAACGTTGGGTCGATTTCGGCCATTCCCCTAACCCATACTGTGTCTACTGTAATCCATATCGGACAGAAGCTGGGCGATTGGCAAGCTTCCTTGCCCCTGTCAATGCAACTGGCAGAGCCGAGCGAGGTGGCCAACCCTGATACGAAACTGTTGTTGCTGAAGCTTCGAGTCATATTGACACTGAGATATCATAACCTTCAGATCCTGTCACATCGGCCTATCCTGGATCGATGTTTACAGGCATTGGATGGAAGCTCCCAGTCCCCACAGGAAGCAGCAACCCTACAGCAAGCTTGGAATTTGAGTAAAACTGTGTGCCTTCGATCCGCGGAAGCAACTATCCGTTTGGTGGAGGCGTGTAATCTGGCAAACGATGCACAGCCAACATTTTCTTTCCTTGGGGCTTGGTGGTTTAGCCTATACTTTAGTAAGTCGGCCCTCGTCTGCGAAATGGCCGCATTTAACCGTTCTGATAGCTTTCAATGCCACCCTGACGATTGTTG
This sequence comes from Colletotrichum cereale, assembly GCA_034509685.1. Classification (NCBI taxonomy): domain Eukaryota; kingdom Fungi; phylum Ascomycota; class Sordariomycetes; order Glomerellales; family Glomerellaceae; genus Colletotrichum; species Colletotrichum cereale. Next base: position 51,572 of record JASUDE010000137.1, read on the forward strand.
CGCTGAAGCTCATAGAAGACAGCTATGCTTCGACCCCTTTCAACCACGCCTATGTGGGAATATCATCAAGGTTGGAGGAAACCCTGAAGAGCGCTATCAGTTGTATAGCGTGCGTAGACGCCAAAAACCCAATGGTCGAAAAGTGCGCCAAGTTTGCCGCGAGCTTGAGATTCATGGTACAAAGCCTGCATACGGGTGAGTCAAGTTTTGATTTGACTAAACGTTGGTGCATACTGATGGCCTTTCAGCACCTCCTGGGCGTGACGACGCCAACTTGGTGTCGTCAAGTTCAGCCATTATTACCGACGAGAATGGTGTAAATCCAAATACGCAGGTACCGAACAATGGCGTGGCGGACGAAGGATTTTCCAACTTGATGAGTTTTCTTCCCTCAAACTTCAACGACTTCTCTGCCAGTAGCGCGCCATTTTCCATTTCTGAGTTCATGGATGATATTTCCACTGGTGATCTGTTCTGGTAGACGCTCAAGACCTTGATGTAAATGCGTTGTACGGCTACTAGATGGCCTTTTTAGGACTATGAGATGAATTTGATGGTATCAGCCACGATTGAGAAGAGTCTAATTACGAAGTTGTTCATCCTTACTGCCCGGATTCCTTGACACGGGGCCGTATTGAGATTGGAGACATCATCATTTGTTACTCGACATCTCCTTAGCGTTGTCTAATGGCGTTCGAGAGCACTTATATCATATAGGCGGAGGAAGCAAGGCCTGATCAGAGATGCAAATAATCTTTCCGATTAGACCAACAGCAACACCATTCCCATCCGCAGCATCAAAGGATCTCAGCACTGCCTTGCCCTAATCATTGTTTTAACCGTCTATTCTCAATGGTGATTGTTGAAGTTGTTGCAATCAAACATGAAGTGCAAGTGAAGCATGGGGTTACATATTTCATCTCATGTCTGTTCTAATATACAAATGAGCTGATTATGTTAGGCTGGGTCAGCTCAGATCGCGCCGGTCTCATGTCTCCATTTTCCCAACATTGTTTGTTCCGCGTCATAAGCATAAGCCCACGATTGTGTCAACGGATCGGACCACTGGTTCGGGCTGGCAGCGAAAATGCGACCTTGCACTTCGGGTTGCATCGCAGCATCTCTCGCTTGCTGCTCGGGTCCATCCTTGAAGTGCAACAGCAATGCGTTGACCATGCTCGCCTCTTGCATCATGGAGGTCCTCGTCTTGCGTTCCTTTTGGAAAATCTCAAGTGCCATCCGCATCTGGTCACGGCTCGAGATATTGTTGAGAATCACTGCCAGAGCAGCGCCATCCTCAACTGCCATGGCTGCGCCCTGCGACATGTAAGGCAACATAGCATGTGCTGCATCGCCGAGAATCACTAGACGGCCAGAGTCTGCCACCCAATTCTCCAGAGGAACGCCCGTCATCAAAGGCCACTTGCTTGTGGTGTCGATCAAATCAATGATTTTAGTGAGTCTATTACAAATGACTCAGTATTACAATAGTCAAAAAGAAAGGCATAGATGAATACTCACTGCGAATCCCATCCCTGAAACTCAGCCCTCATCTCCCTGAGTATTTCTGCTTGAGGCTTTGCCTGCCAAGTCGAAGGATCTCTGTGGTCCTTGTGTGAGAGTACCATGTTGAAAGAGTGACCAGCAGCAATGGTGTAGGTCATCACATGACGATTGTCACCAACCCTACATTGCATGTTAGAGAGGCTTGCAAACTCGGATGACTCCACGAGGATAGATTTACCACATGTGGACACCTGGCTTCTCAAGAATCCAGGCTATTTCGGGTATCTTTTTCATCTTGCCAACATCTACAGTCGCCCGATAAACGGCGAATCCTGTATAGTTAGTGCTGGATACCTGATGTGAAGCGAGCAGGTTCCTCGCTAAAGATTTGATGCCTGTTTTTTTTGAGCGGTTAAATAGAGTCAACAAACAAACCACAGGGGTACTTCTACTCACCATCGGCGGCAACAACTAGGTCTGCGGTAAAACTTCGACCGTTGGCCAGGGTAGCGCAAGGTATCTCAGGATCGTAGTCGGAAACTTTACTGTCGAGATGCATGGTAACCCCCAGATCTACTGCTCGCTGATAGAGAGCCGAATGAAGGTGAGCACGATGTGCGACATAATAAGGAGCACCGCAGAGTTGGACATAGGGCTCCGAGAGATCAGTAAAGCCGATTTGCTTGCCATCCTCCCAGCGACGGAGGGAGATGCCGTCCGGCCGGACAGCCTGTTTTGACATGATGTCCATGACACCCCATCTTTGGAGTAGTTTGCTCGAGTTCGGAGGAATCTGGATTCCAGCTCCAACCTAGCAATCCTCGTCAGTTATCTAGAAACATAGAAAATGCATGAGAATATCGTTCAATGTGGGGGATGTCTACCTCAGCCAGTTCGGCGGCTTGTTCCAGTACCGTGACTTTGTGGCCACTTCTCGCTAGCGCAACGGCTGTCGCGAGGCCGCCAAGGCCAGCTCCGACGATCAATACATCAAGGGCAACCTTTGCTCCCAAAAACGCCCCCGACGTCTCGTTTCTGCTCGCATCTAGATTCTGAAGGAATTTGAGACTATTGGACGGATAGGTTGTCGTTAATGGTCTTTGGTAGCTGGAGCGTCCATTATGCTTCCCATCCTGTTGCGCACTGACCTGTGCCATTGATTCTGCAGCTCCGGCCTCAGACTTGTGAGACCTGATCATCAGGCCCTGCAAGGCAGACTCACATGACTGCGTGGCAACTGGCATATTGCAATCGAAGACTTGATCTTGAGAGAATGTGGAATTTGTGCAGAGTGTCCAGTCGAAGGTGACTTATCAACCTTCTTACATCAATCGAGCCTATGCGCAGACGAGAACAGGCTGAATCCGTTCCGCAAAGCATCTCGCATTTGAGTGCTCTTCGTTGGTCGAGCTTATCTAGAGCCCCCCACCACCAAGACCGGGGCCTTCTTAACTCCCCGGTCCCCCACGTCCTTCGCTTTTCCGCACACCATTATAGCCCCATCCCGTGCCATGTAAGTTTAACAATTCGGAAACATCGGGGAGGATCCGCGCTGGCTAACCTGATGTCATTATTAGCATGGTCTTATGGCCCGTTTGAAAACTCGGGGAGTTGCGCTTATCTCCGCACCTTTGCCAGTACAAGCAAGTATCATCACTACAGGTACTTGTTTAATACACCCGCGGGACCATTAAGCTCAGAGACATTTATTGTAAGAAAATGAAGAAAGTTGACTGAGTCGCTATCCTCACCCGCTGTCAGGCATTCAATCGGGAAAATACTCACAATCATCACTTCACTTCGCAATAATGGCTGTAGCCTGGAAAAGACTCATTCGGTTTGTCGCCAAGGACGGGAGGGTGCTTAGGGGGGAGCCCATCCTCCCAAACGATGAATTCGACTTGGGAGATACAACAGAAGAAACAAACTTGAAGGCAAAGGTTATTGTTGGATCTGACATTTACGACACATCTGGGGAAACCAAGGTCACCGACGAGGTTGTAGCGGTGAAAAAGCTGCTGGGCCCGTTGGCGCCAGAGGACGTACCGATCTTGCGATGTATTGGATTGAACTATGCTACCCATAGTAAGTTGTGACTGCCATTGTTAAGTTGCCTGTCTAATGTCTTCATAGTCAAAGAGGCCGGCCGGAAGCCACCACCGTTTCCGGCCCTGTTTTACAAACCAAACACAACTGTCTTCGACCACGGCGCTGATGTAGTCATCCCCAAACTCTGCCAGGATGACCAGGCTGATTACGAGGGCGAGCTGTGCATCGTCATTGGAAAAGATGCCAAAGACGTACCCGAGGACAAGGCACTGGACTATGTAGCTGCCTATACTTGTGGTAACGACATCTCATCAAGAAAGCTACAACGCGATCCTGCTTTAGCGGGCAACGTGCCCCAGTGGGGATTCTCCAAGGGATTCGATACTTATGCACCCTTGGGGCCTTGTCTGGTACGGTCTGATCTCATTGGAGATCCCAAATCACTTCTGCTACAGACGAAAGTCGATGGCGAGCTCAGACAGAAAGAGGGGATAAACGATCTAGTCTTTGACTGTGCTTATATCATCTCGTACCTCTCCTCAGGAACAACACTACAAAAAGGTTCAGTCATCATGACGGGAACTCCTGGCGGTAAGATTTTAGAACTGAGAGTATCCATTCAAGATACTGTAATTGGCACAATGACTGACTATTGTAGGAGTTGGCGCTGGTTTCAAACCACCGCGGTGGCTTACGCCTGGGACTCAGATGGAAGTTAGCATCACCAAAATCGGTACACTGAAGAACGGCGTCACGTTTTCTTAGGATAAGCTGGGGCAAACGGTAAATTTAACCAGTAGGGCAACGCTCCTTGATCAACAGTAGACAGCCTGCAACATGTCTGATGAGGAGTTAAACTGGTTTTCACTCATCTGACACGCTAGCTTTCACCATAAGTGTCCAAGTTATAATGCTGTAAACTATTTTAAATGTAACACGTACAGCTTTCACGATATTAGGTGAGAGAGCTTGTCCGCAAAATCATGATACACTCTTGTCATCCGAGGTTATGTAAAGTCTTCGTACTATATCATCAATACAAAAGCCGGTCTTTATTATATTGAACTAGGAAGGCTTGGAAGTCAACTGAGGCCTTCTATACGTTGCCTCTTGTATCATAGGACGTCATCTACCAAACTTCCCATTTGGTGTGCTTGCCAATAGCGCACAGTCGGTTGAATAGTGCATCTCTGTAAGGAAGAGCAGTTACCACAAAATGTTTTCCCTCCTGGTCAACGATCCTCAGACTGTCGTAGATCGGTCCATCCACTGCCCATCCTGCAGCGAGTTTACCTTTCATACCATAACCAGAGTGCTTCCTAAGTTGAATAATGCCGTCGATGTTGATAGCCCAAACTGTCTTGAGATTCTCCTCGGTAATGGGGTTCTTGTTGAACGCCACGAAACCAGAAGCCGCGTTGACGTAGACAAACCCCTTTTCTCCTCCGAAGCGGGCGCTGAATTCCACAGGTCCGATCGTTTGCCTCTCATCCTTGGATGGCGGCAAAGCTCCAACACGCGTCTTCGCGTTCTCGGAGCCAGCCTTTGCTCTGATTTTGTCAACAGTGCTCGTTGCTTTGGCCACCTCCTTGGCGCCACCTTTCAAGAGACCAAATATCTTTTCACGTTTGCTTCCGTGCCCGACGGCTTGCTGTACTTCTGTGTCTTCACCACCAGCATGGTCTGCCATTTCCTCGTCGCGTTCAGCAACACTCTCAAGTTGATCTTGTGATGCGCCCAATGGCTTATCTCCCATAGATGCACCAATGATATCGTCATTAATGTCAATCGGCTTTTCTGGAGGAGCTTGCTTCACATGTACCGGTGGGGGAAGGGGAGCTCGGTTGGCTTCGCCTAGTCGGAGAAGCGTCAGGGCCAGCTGGTTGTTTGTCGGTACTCCTTGAAACAGGGTGCTTTGACTGAGTTAGTGACTCTCCACTACAACTCTATGAATGGATTTGATATACTTGTTGAGATGAATAGACTCGGTCCATCGGCGAGTGTTCGAGTAATGATAGCACCAAGTCAGTAGTGGGTCGCCAAAAATGCCAACACCGAGAGCCAAAGTCGTGCCTCTGATGACTATGTCTCGAGACAACACGATTGATGCCGCGGCTAAAGGGACAATGTAGGCAGCTAGTCGTCTTTGGTGGCTCTTCGGGTCGAAAGGAGGAGTAGAAACCATGATACTAAAGATATCAGCACCGATCAAAGTAACGAGGAAGATGAACCGACTTTGACAAACGCTCCCAGAAGTCGGAGATCAGTATAATCATGTGCAGCAATGGAGTCATTTGCTCCCAGATTTTCTCCTCCATAGGTGCCTTCGTCTTATCTTGAGACGGTCTATCCATGCCTTCGGCTTTGTCCTTGACAACGGCCATAGTTGTCACGCTGAATTGGGGACTGAAACCTTGTTGGCTACCTCCATCAACATCGTTTGGGGCGCCATGCGGATCTTTGCCGGTCAACAAGTTAGTCGCAATGGCTGAGACACTGGTGATGAAATTGCTGGCTTCATTCTCGACAGACTCGCCCTTGAGGTTCTGTGGAGCACCAGTCGCAGAATCCGTTGACCCGAGTGTGCCGCTTATAGGCTTCGCGAGACTACCATCACGAATGTCGACCATAGCGAGTGGTGCGGGCGGGAAGAGAATAAGACGAACTCTAGGCGATAGAATCAAGATAATGACTACGCCCACGAAGAGAAAGGTCAAGTAGTCCAGGATCCAGGCAACGAAATAAACCTAGCATCGTTAAGATCGTGATGTGTCGGGAGAAAGGGGGGCAATCTATGGTGGGAAGAGCTCACAGTGCAGAATACACCTGTCCTTCTTGGTTCGCGCCATGAGCGAAGTCGGGCAACAGTCTTGGCAAACGAGAATAACCCAAGGATCTAGAGGATCCAGTGAGAACTTATCGCGATGTAGACAGAGCGTGGATACCTACCAGTCCCATGTAAAGCCTTTCCATTTCACTGCGGAGTTTGTTCGGAGAGTTCTCCGAACCCTCTGCAACAGTGAGATCCAGGCCGCCATAAGGAGTTTCTCTAGTTCTCTTCACTTCGTATACCGTCTTACGATTGTCAGAAACGACGTCTTGTGCCAAATGAGCAGGTAAACAATCACCTTATTGAGCCGTCGCACAAGCACCCAAATGTCCTCATTGTGCGTGCCACGAATCCAGGGTTCAGCGTCGTGGTTAGGTTTCTCGTTCCATCCTAGATCATAAACTGATCGGTCCTCACTGAGCTTTGCGTTATTCGTTTGGACAATGTCGGACGCCGCTAGCGTATGTGAGCGCGTCTGAGATTGATCGTAGCTCATCTTGAAGCAGCACGGGTAGGTCAGGGCAGGGCGATGGCTCGGTGAGAATCGATGAGAAGGCCGGTCGCTGCACGGGTCGCTGACAATCTTATGAATCAGTCATTTTGATTTGGACGACAAAAGGCGTCATCCACTGAAGTGTGAAGGCAACAGCCATCTTGAATCAGTAGGGATAAAGATGGCTGAAAATGACGACCTGATCACGTCACATACGACAACGCATCCCCTAAGGGCTGAAATATCGAGCCGTCAATTTTCCAATAACGTGTCATTGGCCTGTCACCAAAATGCTGTTCCAGCCAGTAAAAGGTTGTCAAATGTGCCAGGGTATATAGGTAGGCAACAAGTCTGTAAATACAACAATACGGGCGCTTGGGTACTCTTGCACTTGCGAGTGATCAGACAAGCTGACAGTGACCCCCCCTAGTTGAGTTTCGCCATGCTAGTCCGACGTAGGGTCAGCGTGGGATTGGTTCGCGTACGGAATACGATATTCTTCCGGGCGGTTCCACTGACATGTTATGTCTACACGGACCATGTGCGGACGGTACTCCCAGGTCAACTAGAGGGGGTCACTGTCAGCTTATGTGTAGACTCCTCTTTTGCAGATTTGACAAAAGTAAACCAAGACACGCGCTTTAGAGTTGGACTCTAGTCGCAAAATGCGCTATAACTAGGTATCCAGCCAGCCAGCCAGCCCGAGATGACTTTACCCTGACTTTACCCAGACCCAACCCCTGTTTCTGCCGTCACAAGATACTTCTTACAGACTAGACCAAGGCTGGATTTACTCGGCGTCTGCTGTATCTCTAAACTTGTAGAGTTTCAAAAGCTGGCACAGTTTCAACATCAAGTATATGTATATAAATAGATTCTTCCTAGCTAGTTACAGAATTATCATTATTTATTAAAATCAGTTACAAGCTATTATATAACTCACCCTATATTAGCCATACTATCTAAGGCCTTATAAGTACTTCGAGCCCCCTCCTTGTAGTTAACTACACTGGAAAAATTATACTCCTCTTACACTTCAAACTTATCAACACATTGCTCTTACTCAAAAAACAAGATGCAATTCCAGGTCATCTTTACCACATTATTACTAGCTGGTTCGGCTATGGGTCTATCCGCTGAAGGCCATTGCGTACAAGGCAACAATGTGTTCTGCCTGGCACCCCCAGACGCATGCGGACCCATTAAGACGCCGTCATTTTCGGAAACGGACACAGCGGACAACGAGAGTATATGCGAAGGAGCAGACATAGGATCAAGCTGCGAGGTACTATTCAGCGGCTGCAAATAACTACGGGCAAGAAGCGGGGGGGGGCGTCGACCTGTTTGCCGACATTGTCGCAAATTCGATTTCTGCGCTAATCAGACATGAGAACCCCACGAAAGTAGACTAGAACCTTGACCTCAAGGATGCGATAGCCATTTCTGAATCTGACATTGCATAAGCCACCACTACCTGTTCACACAGATCTGCTATGCCCCTGAGTGATTGTGAGCATTTGGCCAGCTTTATTGATATTCAAAGCACCTTCCGCCTCCTTCAGCGACTGTGCAACTGCGTTAGAGCCCCTCTCAACCACATCCGCTCCGTACGCTACCATGATCTCCTTCCGGTTGCTCGTGTTGTCGGCGCCTCTCAACCGTGTGAGAGCGATAATATACTTTTGCACATCGAGGATGGCGTGTTGCAATCCTTGCCCCCGGACTGCGAATATCATATGAGCAAACGGCGATATATTGTGATGGCACACGGACGAGTGTTGTGTTTGCTGAGGAAGACTTACACGGCAACATAGGATGAGCAGCATCCCCGGCAAGTGTGACTCTGCCATCATGCGTCTCCCATGGACTTGGTAGCCAGTATTTCATCTCACCGAGGTAGCAGGGGCTATTCTCAGGTGTCCACTCTAAGGCGGATCGGAAAGGCTCAGACATTCCTGCCAAATCCCTTGTAGCATAGTCGATGGCTTCCTGGTCCCGAAGGCTGACGGAATGGCCACGCCATACCTTCGCCCAGAACGTTTCCCAAGTAGAAATATCCTTGGGGTCGCCCACAGACGAGACTGTTTTCCGCATTTAGATATGTACTCCAGTATGACCAGATGTGGTATTACTTACCGCCGCAGCCGATGAAGTTCTCGGAGCCTATCATTAGAGCACAAACCGGATGTGCATCAATTATGGCGTTTACCTTGTCCGCATCCTGATATTTACACGTACAATGGGCAATCGTGTAGCCGGACGGAACCGGCTTAGCATCCTCAATGCCCATGAGTAATTCACGAACCTTGGAAGATGAACCGTCCGTCCCCAAGACGTAGTCTGCGTCAAACTTTTCGCCGTCTTTAAATACGAGTTCGACGGAGTGTTTGCTGGGGATTAACTGTTCAAGATGTTTTCCCCATTGTATGTCGACTCCATCAGCCAGAACTTGTCTAAAGAGGAGTCTACTGACTCGCCTTGCATCGGGGGTTGGACTCTGGAATAAGATCTCGCCAGTCAAGCCGTTATAGAGGGGAATGCTTTCATCCCATTCGTTGAACTCCAAGTCAGGATTGCAAAAGCTCTTGGGAAGATTCTCCAGGACCTGTTCTGGCAGTATCTCTTTAAGTATCGCCATACCCCAGTGAACAAGGATGGTCCAGTTCCGCGGGCGTGCGTCGATGCTAGCATCGCGCTCGAAAACAGCAACCTCGAACCCTTGCTACATGTATGCTGAATCAGTGACTAAAGCACCACGCGAAGCACCGCGACTTACATGTTTCAGAGCATGTGCAGCGATCAAACCCGTCAAACCCGCACCGATGACTGCGACCTTGGGTCCACTGCCCTGGTGCTGGGTTGAGCCGTCGTTGTTGCTTTGAGGAGCCATTTGCAGGTCAATCGACAAGTGCATCCGCTCAAAATCTAGTTAAGTATCTGCAGAAGAGAGGAATCACCCGGAATGAACGTGGGAAGTGAGTATAAAAAGGGTTTCTAACTCGATAACGGAGTTCCGTATTGGAAACTCTATATGCAGTTATGCATTCTTGAGATGAAAGGCTCGCAATGTATGACGTAGCACGGTAGCATCTAGACTTCAACTGTTCTGTTCCTGAATGCGTCAGCCCTCAGGAAGAATTTACTTTGCAGGCCGTATAGTATCATCAACTGAGTTTCACACCATTATGAGCAGTTGACTGATCGGGCTCGGCCATAAACGTGGAGTCAATGGCGGGCACGTGAAGTAGTCTAAATGTCCAGGCTAAAAGATATAAACACAGTTGATCTCCCAATTTTATACGTGAAAATCAACACTGATTCCCATACCGCTGTCTTCGAACCTTAAATGTCCAGATTCGAACTCTCGTCTGAGTCTGATTGCATCGATGCCAGATCTTCACTGGCACTGAACCAGCTTTTACCAAACCCGCTCCGGAGCTTGCTCAGAGTATCTCTAGCGCTGTGCCTAAACTCTTCAACGGGACACTCGGCCCAGCTGCGAAGCATATCTTTCAGTTGCGCTATGACTTCCCTGTCTTCCGAGTCGTCAGCACGGCCTGCAAGTTCCTTCGCCACATCGATACGCAAATAATCCACCAGTGTCACATCATCGAAACTGACGTTCTCTAGAGATCCAAAACGAAGAGCCAGATGAACGAGACGTGGCCTCCAGTCAGCGTAGTAATGCAAGATTTGATACTTCAAATGTACCCAGTCTTCGTGATACGGCGTTGTGTTTTCTGCCAGCTCCTTGATAAGAATCGTGACATCGTCCACAAAGGTCTGTTCAAGTCCAAGCCCTGGTGGAACAGCCAGCATCGCGACCTTCAAACGGAATGTGCTAGGCAGCTCCCGTGGTCGCCGTTTAGGGTTGCGCTGCCAAGCAAGCGTTCGGAGATTTGTGATGTGAGCGATGATATCTTGCAAAACAGGCAGCGTTGTAGCCTTCCATCGGTCCAGTGCTTCAAGACTCTTTTCGCCAACCATGGTTGAGGTCATTCGTTTGAAGAGCGCCTGGATGTATGTGGAATCGCCACAACTGATGAGACGGTAAGCAATCTCGCGTGCGAACTGCTGGAGCACGTCTAATTTGATGCGGTCTGATGGATTGGAAACGTCACGACTAACGATATCCTGGTGCATTACGGCGAGGCAGTCGGCACAACCATACCGCGACATGACGAGCTTGCCTCGACCATATAACGCCAGCCAGTGATCTCCGGCATTCGAACGGGCTAGTACAGGGTCGTATCTGACTTTCTTCGTGATCGCGGAAATACCCGGAGAAGGCTGTAAATTGGCCAGCACCAAGCCCCTTAGCATTTCGAAAGTAGAGAGATTGAAATACGCAGGGTTTCTTGAGAAGACTTTCAGCATGTCCGGGTCCGCTGGTGAAAGAGGTAAAGTCTCTCCCTCCTGTAGAGAGAAGCCGTGCTTCTTGAGGAACAGATCTGCCCATCGCTTGTTGTTCTTGGCGGATTGTTTCACGAGCCTGACCGTCATCTCCGCTAGTCCTCTTTTGGTTTCGGGATCATTGACAAGTCTCTTATCAAGGTGAAAGAATAGATGGCGGACAGGAGAGGCAGACAGCACCCGTTGGCTTGCAACTTCGGGGAGCTGCCCACCAGCCTCTGCGTCCTCCCAATCAGCCTCTGTCGTTGGCCGCAACTCGTTGAGAGATGCCGCAAGTGGGACTGCGTGTTCTTCGAGAAGGGATAGGATTCTAGCCTTCCATTGTGAGGTGGCCGTCTCATCTTCCAAAGCGTCGAATAAGGCTGTGATGATGGCCACGCGGATATCAATATGACCGGCTTTCGCAAGAATATCATGGAGAATATTGATTGCAGATGGCAAATCCAGAAATTGCGCGCCATTGAGTAGCCGAACCAGCATTTTGACCGTCGTGACCTTGACAAGGGGAGGTGCAGATCGTGATACCAAGTCACCGGTCACCGTTACCTCTTTGGTTCTGGCCGACTGCTCATCGAGCTTCTCCTGTATGTCATCGGATATCATGTTGAGAAAACTCATCGCGGCAGTTGGTGGGAGCCTGTTGAAGAAGCCCTTGCTCAGTAGCTCTCGGTGCCAAGCACTATGGCTGGGCCTATTGATGATGACGTCCCGGAGGAATGGGAAAGCCAGAGAGGGCCGATCGCCAGTTGCGAGTAATTTTGTCAGAGTCATGGCGAGGCCGATTGGAGGGTTCCCTTCGGCTCCAGACTTTTCCATTGACTCTACTTTCAGGAGTATCGATTTTACCATCTGCGCAAGCAGTTCTGGTGGCCCAGATCTGATGACATTGTTGTTCCGCCAGTCACTGAAGTCGAAATCGTCTTGGCTGACGGTCTCGAGGAAATCTTGATCCAGATATAAGGCTGGGTAGCGTGCGTCCGTTTCTGATGGAAAAGGCTGCTTCAGGATGGAGTTGTCAAATCCCTCCACTGTGTTGTAATTCAGAAGAAAAGAAGCAAAGATAGCATCCTTGCCCTTTCCTGAGATGGGCCAGGTAAGGTTTGAAATATCCCAGAACCGTCCAAAGCCGTCGTTTGGTAGCTGGACAGAGTCGTCCCAAGTGAATTTATTGAAAAGGCCGGGGTTCCTAGGCCAGAACGAATAGGTCGTGAGAATCTGGTGCAAGATTGTAGCTGGAATGGTATTGGTGTCAGGGACGTCTAGTGCCGTGACTGCTTGAAACGGGTGCCATTCTGTGGTTATCTTGGGATCATCCACTGATGGGACGGCAGGTTCTGGTCGTCTGGGAATTTCGTCCTGTACGTCGTTCGGCAGCCTAATCCCATTACATCTGAAATGCTCGGCCCAGAAGCGAAGAGATGTTTCCCGTGTCATATGCGTTCCGCTGAGCTTGTCGACAGCGTGACGCCATGCTTTTCGTATGAGGCCTTCCTTAACCAAGGTTTCATCGGTACTGTTGACATAGGCCTCCAAGGCGAATGGATAACTGTCCGCACAAGGCCCGATCGCTGACCGGGTTTCTGCATCCTTTGGGGGTTTCTGAAGCCAAACCTCCGGGTTTCCGAACACGACGTTCTTAATTCTCGAGCGGATATATGGCTGCGCGTCGAAACCCCCTAGATCGTATATGTCGCCCGCGAAAAGTCTCTGCACTGGCAAACCCCTGGGCCAAGGTTCGTCCAGAGTCAGTACAGCAGGATACTTTTCAGAACGGTATGTCTGCCATAGTCCATCGCGCCCTTTGGCAAAAAGGTCCACGAATTTGAAGGCCGGCTCTCGTAGGTTGAACTCTTTGAGAGGGTGCAAATTGTTGAGAAGTCCGCTAAGGTTATGAGAGTAGAGTCGCTCATGGCCATGTCTTAGGAGGAACTTCTCTGCGTGAACCAAGAGCTCTAGAGATGGTTGCCATATGGCATCAAAAACCTCGGCATCCGTCAACTTTCGCGCATCTTGGAAGTCATTGACCATTCGAAAGCGCTGCTGGATGACTACAGCAGGTAGTGCGATGACGCTGTTCCAAGCTCGCCTTTGAAAACTCGGCTCTCTGAGAGCCTCTGAGGCGGTCTCTAGCAATTGCAGCATGATCTTGTTCGCATATCGAATTTTCTCCGCGGCGTCGAAATCTTGGTTGGCGGCATAAGTGGTCTGGGGGATGCCGCTGAGCAACTTAAGTCCCTCTACCGTATGAAGGCTACCAGAGGCGTATATCTCCTTGACAGTGTTGGGGTCCTTGGTGAAACGTCTCGCCCACAAGAGGGTCTCTGCGTAGATGTTGAAAGATCCTGATGCAACCGACATGTTAAGCGCTGATATGGCCCAAAAGGCACGACCTTCCCAGTCCCGGCTTGAAGAGGCCTTCTTCTTCCGCTCTTGCAAGCCAGCGTCGACCAAATCAGCTACATCTTGTCCGGGTTCGAATGTAGTAGGAGTTGCCCGCATAAGCATGATCTGGAGTACCTCCAGATCTCCTCTATTGGAGTTGGGATCTCTGCAACGATCAAGGATGGAGTCGTGGTCTTCATTCGCCCGCCCTAAGAAGGATCCATCTGGGAATTGTGCCAAGAGTCGGCGAAATAGACGCAACGACGCTTGTTGGTGCTGTGTCCCAAACGTAGTGGTGAAAAGACTCGCTGGCCACGGCCCCCTAAGCTTTGCAAAGGAACTATCGGTTTCGCCAAAGCTGCCGTCGATGTCAAAGCTGTAACACTTTAGGTTCTGGATCAGGATTTGGAAGAGGCGGTAGGAGATGGCAGGGCTGACGGCTCGGAGAAAGGGGGTAATTGTGTCTGCGGACTTGAACTTGGTGTCTGATGCGAGTCGGATAAGCTCAGCGAGATTTTGCTCAGCTCGAGGCCGTCCGGAGCGCGTTTTCTCCCAGAATTTTACCACGTAGAAGACGACTCCAGCCAGACTGTCGTTCAGCAGTTCGGGGAGAGCAGGATATCTGTGCATCAGCTGAACAAGAAGCTCAAGGATCTCGAACGGGAGATCCTGCTCAGCCACCTGTCTCCTCGGTCGCAGGCGCCTTGCAAGCGGCAACGCCAATTTGTGCATGAACGCATCTGGCGTGACGGGAAGTTCGTTGTTGCTCTCTAGGAGTTTGAGTAGCAGCCGCTTGCCAAAACCAAAGTTGTTGTTGATGAGCTGTGTCCATGTGTCCTCATCAACACCCACACTGTTAGGGTCTTCGTTGGAGACAATGGCGTCCAGAAATTTCGTTTCGTAGAAGGCTGGGTGGGTTCGCAATAAGATTGATTTTTGCCTGCTCGTCCACTTCGGCATGGTCTTTTCATGCTCCGCGACTCTTTCGGTTGAGCAGGCTGGCAGTATCCAGTTATAATAACGTAGAAGCGGCCTTGCATGTGTATTGTTCTTGGAGTTGGCCACATTGTCGCAAAGGAATCCGACCAGCTCAGTCAACTTGGCGTGCCTCTCTGATCGCCCTCTCGGAAGTGAAGCTGTTTTGGCCAGACCGTTGCACAACAGTTTGGTCTCATCGACACTGAGTTCGTTCATGATGGCCGCGACACCGCCAGGGCCACCAGCAGCATCCCATACTGGATTCATCGTTTTGGGTGACCGCAGAGCCCTGATGAACGCTTGAATGGCCGTGTGCCTTTCATACAGGCTGTCTGATTGACGAAGTCCTTGGATAATCGACTGCCCGTCTTTGGCGATTGGAATCCATATTGAGAAGATGTCGTGTGGGATGGAACCTCGGACGACGGCATCGTGAATATGAGAAGTGACGGCGGCCGGATTGGTGGTAATAGACCGGATATGCTTTAGGTACTTGGCCACTTCTTCAGGTGTACCGTTACGGAGGGCCACATGGTCCACAGACACGGAGTCGGCCATCGCGGAGCTTGGTTCCGCGGAGGTTCGTTGCTTGTGGCCTTGGCTTCTTCTGGCAGGCGGGATGTGTGAATGTTGAATGAAAAAGGGGTTATCGGGTGGGAAAACGAGCGCGTGATACTTGGCCGTTGAGAAATGGATTCAGCTTGCTTTCTTGACCGAGTGCGAGTCTAAAAAAGAGTCAGTCTTCTGGAAATGATTGCGATGGAAGGCTTCCAAGTGGATTATGTACCTTGACAGTCCCCGGGGCCTTAGTGTAGGTCGGAGCCTGTGTAATTGAGGCCAAATCACATCCACCGCTGAGGCCTCATCGACCCCTAGGATGAGGCGGGTGTTATTACCCCTCTACGCACGCAGGACGTCATTACAGTTGCCAAGACACTGGTAAAGACGCCGCATGTGCACTGCTGGACGCTCACTGATGGATCATTTGAGAGCTTAGGCTTTGGGGCCGTTTGAACCGATGAAACTCGGGATGGCAGGATGTGGACTACTTTCGCAAGTGTTTAAATGTATTCTCCATCAAACCGACAAACAAAACACTGAAAGAACCCGCCGAGAACTATTCAACATGGTATGAGCGAATGTGAGTGAGTCAGTTAGTTCCATGAGTGAGCCGATACTCATCCTCCGGGAGGCACTGCGACAGCACATAGAGACAGTGAGGACGCCCAGCTTTGGTGACCTGAAGCTTTATGTAATGACAATCAACCGCCAAGAGAGAGCCTGAAATGACTAAGCTCATTCTGTCGGCAGACGGGTCTGTAGCCGAGTGCTGATTCGTGCCCTCATTCGACTTTCCCCCAAAGATCCGGCTTCACGCGAGTCACAGTGCACGAGGCCTCCCCCCCCCCCCTTGCCGTCTGGCCCCTTCAAGTAATTCGACATCTCGTCAACCAAAGGTGCCCAATGTTTTAGCACTTCCATCTTCAGCAGAGCTGTCTGCTCTAGGGGTAGTTTGTTTGTATTGTCAACTGACTTTACCTGATATTGGACCAAGCTCGCTCTCATCTCGACACACCCAAGAGTCATTCAATATTGTCGAGAATAACAAAAACGCGTGCTTTGAACTTTCCGCTTGCCGCTTGCTTGCTTGCTTGCTTGCTTGCTTGCTTGGGCCCTCCACCGAGATCGCCATAGTGCACCCGGCTCCTCTGACCTTCTCCTCACCTGGATGGAGGATTCTCAATCACTACGTCCAAAGCAGGCCGCCTGTCTGGTCTGCCGCCGAAGTAAGATCAAGTGCGACTATTCTCCGCATGAGAACAAATGCAAGAGGTGCATTCAGCTCGACTCTGAGTGCATTCGGCCTACATTCCACGCTGGAAGGCAGAAAGGCATCAAAAAGTACGGCGACCCCATTCTCTCTGTCAGATCTGTTGGTGTTGGCGCCCACAACCGAGACATGCCCCTAGACATCGCAGCACAACCCTCCCCACCCTGTCGGGAATCGTATTGATCTTTGGTTACGCGCAATAGCAAGCGAAAGGGTCTAGACAAAGCTCTATATCAGATCGAGCAGGCCATCAAGAGAGCAAGAACCGGCGAGCAGAACTCGGAAGATGACAAGGCCATCGGCAATCTCCAGGCACTCCTGGAGGGCTCTCGAGCTACTCGGTCAACTACCGCCTCCTCACACTTAAGGCGGGGTTCGTCGCATTTTGATAGCCCCGACCAACCCGACCTCTCATCTGACGATGATGATGATGATGTGAACAACACCCCAGACAGCAACACCTACATGAGCCTGCATCATCACAACGAGGAGAGCTTGGCCATCGACGATGCCGAGAACCCGCTCCAGCTGCTGGCGCGCGCCTCGAACCTGCAGCTTTCGCCCAAGCCCATCAGCGGCCTCTCGCCGAAGCAGCCGGGTTCCCGCGCCGGCCGCAAGAAGCAGCACGTCGAGCAGTCCGACGACGACCCCGAGATGCAGTCCTTCTTCACGGCCGTTCGCCTCAACTTCGACATTGGCGACGACATCGACCCCATCGCCATGGGGCTCGTGACCGAAGAAGAAGCCGAATCTCTTTTCGCTTTGTAAGTGACAAAGCCTACACCGGCCCATGCATCAAACGAGCGTGTCGCTTAACTCACCTTGCAGCTTCCATGGCAAGCTTGCTCACACCCGCTGGGGTCTTGATCCCAAGATCTACACCCCGTCCTTCACCCGCTCGCGGTCTGCCTTCTTGTGCACGTCCATCATGGCCGCGTCGGCTCTCTTCCTCCCGTCCGCCGGCGCGTTGTCCAAGAGATTGTCGAACCACTGCAAGACACTTGCCCATAGGGTCATCGCCAAGCGGCACAAGTCCGTCGAGATTGTCCTCGCGTTCATGGTCAACGTCCCGTGGATGTTCCCTGGCCAGCATAGCACCGACGATGAGACTTGCTGGTACGTGAACATGGCCGCCACCATCGCCATCGACTTGTCTCTGCACAAGCTCCTGGTTCCCATGGAAGTCCTTGGCTCGGGCTCTCACATTGCCCTGGCACGCGGAGACTGTCTTGACCCTCGCACCGCGCTCACAATGGACGGCTTCGGCCACATCGAGCGCGCCTCTGACCTCGGCCAGCGTCTCCTCCGACGTCGTGAGCGCTGCTGGATTGCTCTCTTCGTTCTCGAGCGAGGCATGTCGCTGGCCCGCGGCCGACCTTACACTGTGCCCGTCACTCGGGTCATCAAAGACTGCGACCAGTGGCATAGATCCAGCATCGCAGACCCCATGGACGGTCACCTCATCTCGATGGCCGTCCTCCGCCGGGACCTAGACAGCCTGCTCAACACGGTTCGCGCGCTCTGCGACGGGTCGCAGGGAATATCTACGGATGGCGGGCTCGTTGCCCAGTCCATCGAAAGCGCCATTGAGAGGTTCTTCGACCAATGGCTCACCGAGTGGGGGTTCTCGATTGGCACAGGTCCCCAACGCCGTCTCCCGCCCTACGTTGAGATCCTCGTCACGCACACCCGGCTTTCGACCTACGGCGGCGTCATCAACCATCCGACGGCGCCGATGGAGGTCCGACAGCTCTTCCGCACGGCCGGACTCTCGTCTGCCGTGACTGTCATGCGCGCAGTCATACAAGGGGAGTCGCAACTCCAGTCGATCCCGAACAACACTACCATCATGGTTTCGTTTGCAGCCTGCTTCGCGCTGACGCTGAGCGCCTACGCCACAGGAAGCTCAATGTTGGCACCCAGCATTAGGAACCTCATTGAGGAGACGGCGGATGTCTTGGAGCGTATCGGGTCTGCTACGAAGCACAGGAATGGCCTTTCAACGCTACATGGGAAATACCTTAGACATATCGTGAAAAAGGCGGCCACCGCTGTGGACGGCCAGCCTCAACAAGCTAGCACGCATCGTGACCCGACCGTCTCTCGCAGCGGCCAGCTCGGAACGCCGTCCTCGGCCGCTGCGGCATCCCCTCCCGTCAACTCGATGGGACCCCCGGTGTCACAGCCCCCTTACGCGGAGTCGCAGATGTGGCCCGGGACTCTGCAACTCTCCAGCATGTCCGACGACCAGATTGCCGAGGTCCTCAACCAGCCCGGCAACGAGTTCGACCCCACCTTCTCGGGCTTGTCCTGGGACGACATGAACAACTTTGACTGGCTGAGCTGGCCCAACCTCACAGAGTATGGGTTTTGAAGGTTGAGATGTGCCCACATCAGAGGCATGGGCACATCAGGCCTTCATTGTCTCGACTGGAGCGGCGAACTGCCACTGAGTCAGCTGCCGCAGCTGCTCCATGAACACAAACGTCAAGACGGTGTTTGGCCTGCAGCACACGAATATTAGCAACACCGTCAACTTTACACTCATTCAGTACAACTTACGTCAGTCTTAACCACGCCGGGGTCCATCCCTTCATGAGGAATACCGCACCCTCTTCACGAAGACCGCTTTGCACAATACGAAGCAAGGACTACAGGCGCCATCAGTGACCGGATTCTTGAATACGGGTAGTCTCGTAAACAGCTCACGTTGGCTCCCGGACCGCTCGCGGCGGCACTCTGGATTCTGCTCTTGAGGACGTCAGCCGGCGCGCATACTGTCGTCGCCGCTGTTCCCGCGAAAAGAGAGGCCACGGCGTGCGTTTTGATGTCGTCTTTCATTTGAGAGTTTTGCAAGAGGATCCGCTTTGCCGTCGAGTATCTGTTTCTCGTGCTTTAGCTTGCTTGTTCCGCCAGACCACACGACTTTCTCGGTATGTGGTCGTCCACTCTTTTGGCACACTTACGTGGCGATCTGTCCCACGTCTGTCGTTTTCAGTTAGCTCCAATCCGAACGTGCCAGTCCTTTCCGAGACTCGTTGACTTACTCATGAGCACGCTGCGAACAACGTTGGCAGAGATGCCTCTAGTGAATGCGCCTAGCCCTTCTTCCCTCCCTATCCTGTAGAGGCCCTCGATGGCATTGGAGTACGCGAACCGTTCACCGACGCCCTTCGCGCCATCGGCGCACATTCGGACGAGGACGACCTAGAAACAATCAGCTCATCCCCGGTAAAGGAGGACGTAGTCTGGCTGTTGCGTTGCTCACCTCGGCAGGATTTCCCACTAGCCCTGCCATACCTCCGGACAACCCGGCGCATGATATCGTCATGGCTGTCGTTAACCTTTCTTTCCCGGTCCATTGTTTCGCCCGTTGCGCAAAGTAGTTGTAGAGACCGAACCGTGCAGTGGAGTAGGTCGTCTGTCGAAAAACGGATGCCGAGAGTCCCGACCAAAGCGAGAAGAAGCCTGTTTTGCCCCGTGTTAGCGGAGAATCGTATTGTAGAGCGTCAATGGGATGTGCATACCATCCCGAGCCGCAAATCGGTACATGGCGCGAAACATGGACTCTCGTGATTTCAGAACCTGCATCCGACTGCGGTGGTCAGCGCCCGTCGCTTGTTTATACTCTCAAAGGCATGATTCACGTACTATTTTGTCTGGTCCAGTGGATGCGCTATGATTGTGCCGTCAGCTGCCAGCATCTTCGTCAAAAGGTCAAGACTTGGGGTTTCTCGGCACAGACTTACTAAAACATACGGCCATTGATGCCGCGGCGCCTCTGTAGCCAACAAGTCAGTCAATACGCTACAAACTCCTCATGTTGGACAGTCATGACTACATGTACTTACCCGAGCCAGAAAGGCTCCTTTTGCTTGTTACCGTTGGCCATCGTGAGTGTGGGAATATGCAGAAAAGATCCAAAACGTGGCCTCAGAATCCGTTTCAAGAATTCCGATCTCACGGACATGCTCTTTTGGATAAGTAATGCGGCATTGTCTTCATCGCACCCCTCCCCTTGCCCGCCAATTTCCGTCTCTCCCAAGCTCCGAGCCGGTGACAAGCGCCGTTCCTGAGCCAGATAGATCCCTGCCATCCCTCGGGCTCCAAATGTAGCTCCGCGCCGCACTCGGCAGGTCGGCGCAATGTTGAACAGTCGAGCCAGGGTTCCCCCACGCTGATGTCACATGGGACTCGCCATCTCGGCGCTTCTTCTCGAGTCCGAGGCTCACGCACCCAGGGGGCTTCTTCTGTATCCCGAAGCGCGGAACCCCTCCGATTCCTTTCGGCTGGGGGAAACAAAACCACTTTCGCATCCCACCCATGCTGCCCCCGGGTCTCGTTCTGATGGATGACGCACCCTCAGAGAAGCAATTGAGCCAGAAAGAGTCCAGTAGCAATCGCAAACCAGAGGACAACATGTCGAGGCTTGCACCATCGCTCAAGGCCCTCATCAACGCGCCCTTTGCGCGCCCCGGCCAGACCCCTGCGCCGTCGCACATCCGGGAAGTGTACCAGACGATTGCGCGCGATGCGGCGTCAAAGAACGTCGGCACAAAGCCATGGCTGGCGATCTCGGTAAGAAACCCTTTACGCCCGACTTCCTTCTCGGCCCAAAAGCCCAGCCGACTCGCATTGAGTCGGTACTGCAACGCCTCGCGCAACCTCAACTAACGCTCCGCGCCGCAGGCCGCTGCAACATTCACTCTGAACTCTCCCGAATCTCTCGAGTCTCTCTACAACGTCGCGTCGTCTTCCGGCCGTCCGGACAAGCGGGAGGCGGCCGAGTTCATCCGCGAGATCGGCCTCAAGTGCATCAGCTTCAACGGCATCCCGCGCACCATCAACTGCCTCAACGCATTCTACGCCGGCCTCCCCAGGGACGTGACGGCCCAGCTGGAGACGAAGCCGACGCGCACGCCCAACGCGCAGAACATTGGCGACATCACCGCGCGCGGCCAGGCGCTCTGGGACTCCGTCTACGCCGGCTTCGAGGTCAAGCTGTACGAGAAGCTGGCGCAGTCGCACCCCGACCTGCCGGTGCACATCCTGAACAGCCACTACGCGGGGCTGCTGTCGGACCCCAAGGAGCGCGGCGGCCTGGCGAGCGTGGGGAGGGTCCTGACGTCCGTCGTCGCCATCTCGTGTTTGAGAGCCCAGTCGGGCGTCGGGCCCCAGGTGCTGTCGCACGTCTTCGGACTGAGGAAGGGGTTGGAGGACGGCACGTACAAGGCGGATGACCAGGAGGACATCCAGGGCGCGCAGTGGCTGGCGAGCGACGAGGGCAGCGAGTGGATTCTGAACTCGGTTGATAGCATCACGGAGGCGATTGGCGGGGCATCGAGGTCCAACTTTGCGCCTGCGCGCGAGTCCAAGTTGTAGAGCGACGAGGGGACTTGTGTTGATTTACGAGCAAAATGTAAAATACCGGGGTTCAGAACCGGATCGTCCAAAGCCTGTTTGTTTTCGTGCGGAGATACAATCAATCGAGCACGACTGTTCTTATTCACGCTGCTCTTTGACGAGAAAAAGTAGCAAATGCGCTTGGGAGATTTAAATAGGTGATGACAGAGTTGAATCGCACTCGAATCTGCCATTGCAGCTGAGAATTGAACGGAGAAGAAGGTCTATTGGGGCAACGAAGGAAGCCGTCTGTTCTGCGGCCCTACAATCAAAGATTCTCGCCAAGACACGCCAAAATGGAAAAGGAAACCCTGCCGTTCCTCGTAGAGATAAATGCCTATTGTACCTAAATACTTCCTCGATACTCCGCTGCCATCCAAGTCCCCGGGTATATACCTACAACACCATCTTGAAACTAGGATCTCGGTCATCGCCAGACCCCAAATGCTCATCGTACTTCCCTGCCGCCTTGTCACGGTTGATCTTGGCGCACCAAAGGACGTTCAAGAGAGTTCTATCGCCGCCAATGTCAGTATGTAATAGGAGGGATCCAGAGCATCAGCAAAGATCGACTTACGCTACCCACGCATAACACAGCAAGCCCAAGATAACGGTGTGGCCCTTGTGGTAAAACGGGCCTTCGGAGCTGGGATAGATGAAAGCTGCGGCACCGTTCAGTATGACTTCCAACTTTAGATGGGACCCTCGACTTACTCGCGACGAATCCTCCGCAGTTGGCGATGGCGAGCTGCAACGCGGACGTCGTGGCGCGTTTGTAATGGCCGGCCGAGTTGTTGGAGTTCCAGACCAGGACGCAGGGAACAGCGCTGTACATGCCGATGGCCATCAGGCAGGTCATGGCAAACCTCGTCTGCGGCGACGTGACGTTGGCGATGGTCGCGTAGCCAGCGATGGAGATGGGAAGGACGCAGAGCATGAGGAGGCCGCGCAGGTGAAGGCGGTCTGACAAGAAGGCCACGAGAACTTAGTCAGTCGTGTTAGCTTGGTGATATCCGGCACTCGGAAAAGGTGTCTTGGCAGTTGAGTGCTTACCAGTGACAGGGGTCGCGACGGCGTACGGTATGACGGACCACAGTTGGACCTGGTTGGTGTTGGCTGCGATGTGCAAGTCGTTGATGATGGTTGGGAGCTTTGAGGAGGTAATGTAAGCTAAAAAGTGAAATGAAATGAAGATCTCGCCAACGCCCAGAGTTGGCGGCAAAGACTTACAAAGAGGCCGAAAGAGTACAGGCCAGACAGGATCGCAAAGTACGCGGTCGCGCTGAGCCATACTTGGACGTTGAAGACGCCACGGCCGACTTCAGACCAGCGGAACTTTTCCTCCCTTTCGCTGGCGGAACTACAGAGTGTTATCATCGTCAGCATCCTGCATTCGGGTTCCGCACAGCGGCTTCCGTCAGATGCTTGCACGTACTTGAATCGACCTTCGACATTGGTCTGGAGCCTCAGTATCGCCCAATCACGTTCCTCGGGGGTTAACATCGTTGCGGTGGCCAAGTTGTTGGGCAACCCCATGGCGGCAATGATTCCACAACCGACGGTCTAGACTAGCGTGTCAGAGCTGTTCTGCCGGCAGTCTAGAAGAGATACAGGGACACTCACAATGAGTCCTTCGATAATGAGGATATAACGCCAGCCTTCGAGGCCGCCCGCCGGGCCGATGGCAGACAAACCTCTCGCGAGAAGGCCCCCAAAGGCACCGGAGAGGGAGGCGGCCGTGTAAAAGATGCCGATGCGGAGGGCCAGCTCGCCGCGGGTGTAGAGCCCGGAGAGGTACAGCACCATGCCGGGCAGCAGTCCGCCCTCGGTCATGCCCAGGATGGCGCGGACGGCGACGAAGCTGCCGTAGCTGCGGACGAAGCCGAGGCACATGGTGACGATTCCCCAGGCGCATGTCAGGAACGGGAGCCAGATCCTGGGCGAGACCTTTTTCAGGACGAGGTTGCTTGGCAGTTCGCTGGGCTTGCATTAGCGAACGGGGACACACGGGTGTGGGGACAAGAGACATGGGGATTCTCATCTCGTACCTGGCGATGTATGTTACATAGAAGACAGCCAAGCCCTGGTTGTATTGGCTGTTGGTGATGCCAAGATCCTTCTCCATGCCAAGGATCTTTGCGTTCCCGACGTTGGTTCGGTCGAGAAAGGAACAGAGGAAGAGGAGTGCGAGTAGCGGCAGGACCCTGTCCATCACCATCCAGCTCGTGTTAGCGTCTTGGCCCATCACGAGTAGAAATTATCCCGTCACGGATGGCTTCATGGAGACTTGCCTGGTGTCGACCTTGAAGAGCAGCGTCTTGGTGAGAAGGCGTTGACGCTCAACGTTACCGCCCGACTCGATCTCATCGTGCTCGATCTTGGGGTCCATGTCGAGGTCTTTGGCAGTCATGGCGTGCGGACTGGCTGCTTAGGTCGAACTGAACGAACTCTCTCTACTCTACTCTGCCAGATGGACAGTGAGACACAAGACAGGGTGATAATGAGAGAACGACAAGACCTTCGCTAAGACGAGCCAAGCATTTCCAAGACTTGGGGGGTTCCTCTGCCATTTTGAAGCCCGTCTTCCCCGGACTCCAAATCTACCAGGGGGGTACGCCTCAACAATCCATCCCCCGCGGGCCGCAAGCCATCTCCCCCAAATCCCCTAGATCGCCCATGGAAACATGCCGCTATCCGTCCACACCAATGGGCGACCAGTGTTCACTCGGCGATACCCCGCGATTAGGGGCGGGGCAAGCTCGGAGTCTACTTCTGTGCACCGAGGGCCGCTTGGTATGAACACGCCCCCGGTCCCGCAGATCCCGGTGCTCCCCCCGCCATCGGAAGACGTCAGAGGAACAAAGCCTTCCCCCTGGTGACATTCTCTGGCCGAAAGGACCCCGGTTGATGCTGGTTGGCAGTCATTACGTCGTCGGCGCGCAAAAGAACCCCCGACGCTTCCCACCCGGGAACCCGTTGAAAAAGATGTGTCGCGCCCACCTAACCCGAGGAGAGTCTCAAGGCGTCACCGGCAATCGGAACTCTCTTTTCTCCTTTCTTCTATCTTCTCCGTATCTTGGTCTTATACTCTTCGTCGCAAGAGCTTGAGACTTTGGTTGTGGCTCTCTCTGGTTTCCGACCTCCACACAGCTCGACATGACTTCAATTGCCCGCCAATTGCGCCCGCGGGTGCTCATCCGCGCGTCCTTCACAGCTTCGCCTGCGGTCTGCGCGCAACCGCAGCGGTTCCCCCGTGCAAAGGCTCTCGGTGCCGTTACATGCCGCGGCATCACCACGACGCCGGCCCGCAGATCTCAGAAGGCACCGGCGACCAAGAGGGGCGGGTCGAAGCTGTACGCCTCTGCAGACGAGGCCGTCGCGGACATCAAGAGCGGGTCGACCATCCTGAGTTCCGGCTTCGGGCTGTGCGGCGTTGCAGGTAACCATTGCGAAGTCTCTAAAGTAGACTGGGACTGGTGGGAGTCGGGGATTTGCTAACATGCTCACCTGCAGACACCATCATCGGCGCGCTCAACCGCAGAGGCCCCAACAACCTGCACTCCCTGACGGCAGTGTCGAACAACGCCGGCCAGGAGGGCAAGGGCGGTCTGGCCATCCTCACCAAGGCCGGTCAAGTGAACCGCCTGATCATCTCATTCCTCGGGAACAACAAGGCCCTCGAGAAGCAGTACCTGACGGGGCAGATCGGCATCGAGCTGTGCCCACAGGGGACGCTAGCCGAGAGGATCCGCGCCGGCGGCGCCGGGATCCCTGCCTTCTTCACACCCACCGGGGCTCGTAGGTGACACACGATCCGGGACAATACTCCGGGGCTGCGCTGACTGCCGGCAGACTCGCTGGTGCAGAGCGGTGACATTCCCGTGCGGCTGGACCCCTCCGGCGCGGTGAAGGAGCGCGGCCGCAAGAGGGAATCGAGGGAGTTCAACGGCAAGACCTATCTCATGGAGACGGCGCTGACGGGAGACGTTGCCATCTTGAGGGCGTGGAAGGTCGACACCGCCGGCAACTGTGTCTTCAGGTACGTCCAATGTTTCCGGCTGCGGACTGTCTTGACCGTGGAGCTGCGCTAACTCGACGCGATCCCGCGATGCAGATACACGACCAAGGCGTTCGGCCCCATCATGGCCAAGGCCGCGACCGTCACCATCGTCGAGGCGGAGAACATCGTCGAGGCCGGCGCCATCGACCCCAACGACGTCGACCTGCCCGGCATCTTCGTCGACCGCATCGTGCCCTCCACCGCCGAGAAGAACATTGAGATCCTCAAGACGAGGTCCGAGGGCGCCGACGGCGCGGGCCCGTCCAAGCCCCGGGACAGCGCGCAGGAGCGCCGCGACCGCATCGCGAGGCGCGCGGCCAAGGAGCTGCACGAGGGCTTCTACGTCAACCTCGGCGTCGGTGAGTCGCTCGAGCTCAAGTTGGAGTGGAGGAGAGGAGAGAAGACAAAAAGTGTGCTGACTGTCGCAGGAATCCCGACTCTGGCCCCCTCTTTCTTGCCTGCCGAGCGTAATGTCTGGATTCAGTCCGAGAACGGCATCCTGGGCATGGGTCCGTACCCGACAAAGGACGAAGTCGACGCGTGAGCTGCCCCTTTACTTTATATATCCCCCTCTCATCTTTCCCCTCTCCTATTGGATCGCCGGCAGCTAAAGAAGACGGCTTCCCGTTAGCGACATCGTCAACGCTGGCAAGGAGACGGTCACGCTCGTGCCCGGCGCGTCCACGTTCGACAGCACCGAGTCGTTCGGCATGATCCGCGGCGGCCACGTCGACGTCTCGATCCTCGGCGCGCTGCAGGTCAGCGCGACGGGCGACCTGGCCAACTACATGATCCCCGGCAAGGTGTTCAAGGGCATGGGCGGCGCCATGGACCTGGTGTCGAACCCGGACAACACAAAGATCGTCGTCGCGACCGAGCACGTCGCCAAGGACGGCTCCTCCAAGATCGTGCAGGACTGCAGTCTGCCCCTGACCGGCGCCCGCGTCGTGAGCACCATCATCACCGACCTGGTAAGTTGCGCCCATCGACCCTACGGAATGCAGTTTGCGGAAGTGTTGCTGATAACCCGGGTATAGTGCGTGTTCGAGGTCGATCGCAAGAACGGTGGTCTAACGCTGACCGAGGTTGCGCCGGGCGTCGATGTCGAAGAGGTGCGCGCGAAGACAGACGCGACGTTCGAGGTCGCCAGGGACCTGAAGCAGATGGAGTAATGGGGGCTACTGTACATGATGTGTTTTATGTGAGATACCATAGAGATTTCATGCGACACTCGTAATTTCACATGTGAGGGCGGTGAGCGGTCGTAGTTTGATCCTTTTCTTATTCATTTCATAATCCAAAGTTATTGACAAGACATTAATATCTATTTATGCGAAATCGTAAAACAGGACATGCAAGCAGTCGTAGGCGGTCGTTCTCCCGGTGCGCTTGATAAGAGATTGAATCGGGGGGGTATCATCCAAATTGGGCACCAGAAGGGATTCAGTTTCAGTGTGAGTGAGGTGTGAGGGAGGTTATATGCTCTCAAGCATCCCAGTCGGACCCGGTACTTAGTCGCTGCTCGAGCTCGAACTGCTGCTCCCGCTGCGCTTGCGGTGCTTGTCCTTCTTGTGCTTCTTGTCCTTCTTGTGTTTCCTGCGATTCCGTCAGTCCGTGTCTCGACATGACCGTGGTGGAAAGGGGAAAGGGGGGGGGGGCTCACTTCTCAAACTTGTTCTCCAACATGTTTGCGCCAACGGCTCCCGCGATCGCACCGCCGATTGTGCCGAGGAGACCGCCGCCGGCCGTGTGAGCCGCCCATCCGGCAGCGCCGCCGCCGATTAACGTGGCGCCGAGACCGCGCTCGTCCTGGCCGGGGCCGCCGGGACCACCGGGCGCGCCGTATTGAGGTTGGCCGCCGTACTGGGGCTGTCCGCCGTGAGGAGGCGCGTGCCCTTGCTGGCTGTACTGCTGCTGGGGGGGAGGGTAGGGAGAGCTGCCTCGGTTGTCGTGGCCGTAGCCCTGCTGATGCTGCTGGTGCTGATGGTGCTGCTCCGGGCCGCCCTGGGCGTAGGTCGGTTGTTGAGGTCCGCCGTAGCCGTGCTGTTGCTGAGGGGGGGCGTTATATCCGCCTCCCTGTTGGTACGGGGAATGCGACTGAGGGGGATAGCCGCCGTGCTGTTGCTGCTGCTGACCCTTGGTATAGAAGTCAGCATGATGTTGATCCGAGGGAAGAAGACAAAGAGATGAGTCTGCTTCTGCATGCATACCTGTGCATAGCTGGGCTGCTGAGGTGCGTAGCTGCCGCCCTGGCTGTAGCCGTGTTGCTGCTGGTTGTTTCCGTGGCCGCTGCCGCCGCCACCTCCGTAGTAATCGTTCGCAGACATGCTGGATCTGGGAGTAGTCGTCGGATGGAACTGTGATACGTCGTCGTTGTATCGGTCGTGTAGGGTTGCGGTGCTAATCGGAATCGGGATGGATCTCAGCTAAGAAGAGGGGAGAGGGAGCTGGACCTTTAAAAGGATGACAGACATGTGCTCGCACTACACCACCAGACTACGTGACTACCTAGTAAGTATCCATCTTAGCAGCAGAAACGGGGAATGCGGAAATTGCCAAGGAGGGGCACAACATGCATGCGGCGCGCCCAACAGGGATTGGATCTTCCCCCCTCCATCTCCCCCCACCATCACAATCCACCGCGTCTCCTCGGCTCAGCTGGCTCTCTTTCGTCATTCCCACCGTGGCGCAGTCACTGCACGCGGGGCAGCCGGTGCTGTGAGCCTGTCAGCCTGGGCTAGGGGTCAGCAAGCCACAGGCCGTGAGCTGAGGAGGGACAAGCCACCAATGACGCGACGCCCATGAGTCGCCATTCGCATTCGGCTGCGCGGGTCCGAGGCGGCGAATTGGCCGGACTATTGTTGTACTCACTGCTCAGCGAGTCTCTATCCCGGGAAGCCCTAGGCTAGGTTTCTACTGAGTAGTTCCGCTAATACTGCCGACTAGGAGCCCTCCGTCCCCAGTACAATGTATAACATGCTAAAGTAATTTTGTTCCTTGTTCCCTAGGCAAGTTCATGTCAACGGCCCCCGGTAATTGTGTTTCGAAAGGATCTGCTGAGCCCCCCCCCATGGGATCGGACGTTCGAACTCTCCCGGTCGCCACTGCCACCGCTCTGTCGCATCAACCCACCCCTTGCGTACTCCGGGATCTCAGTGACGAGAATTCGGGACCCTAGAGTGGCCCGAGATCCAGAGAAACGGGGTTCCTAACTGCGGAGTTGGGCCGTAGGTGACCTTCGGCGTCTCCGGTCGCGGTGCGGGTGGGGCCGATGGGTCGGGCCACCTCCGTCTTCAGCACTCAACGGAAGAAACAGCAGTCCGGAAACTATATATGTGTGTATTTACTCTGAGAGTAGAGGAAAAATTCTTATTCGAGAAACCGTGTTCAGCCAAGGGTCCATAGTTGGGATGACAGGTTCTTGGCATCTCATTCGTCTGGGTGACTTGCCCTCACGCTGCGCTTGGGACTTTGAGGACCGTAACCAAATCTCCATTTGCTGGAATTCATGTGCCTTGCTAATGTCAACTTGAGCCCTGACCGTCTCCCTCCTCCTCCTCGTCTTCGGCAGAATGATCCGTCGCTGTTTCGGACTCATCCTCCGAGTCTGATGCAGTCTCGTCTGAGTCGTCATACATCAAATAATCCCAATAAGAAGAGTTCTCCCATGGGGATTTGGCCATGTCCTCCTGCAAGACTTCAATGTTTTCATCCACCGACTCTATCGCTGCCTCCCACATGGCTTCTCGAATTTGTAGCCGGATTGCCTTGTAGGTCTCTACCAGATCCTGCCGTTTCCGTTCTTCTTTCTGTGCGATCAATGGAGCCAGTGCAGCTGTGGCGCCTCGTTGATCCTCGTGCAGTGCGTATTGACGAACTCGCTGCAACACTTTGATGTCAAAGTCCAGGTTCCTGTCTCTCACCCCCCGGTACAGTCGTACAAAAGCCTGCTGCTCTTCCGAGCTTGGCCTGCGAAAACCCCCTATCCTCCAGTTCTCGGCGTAGGAGACCCAAATGAAGCTGTCCCACACGGCGTTGCCTGCCCTATCGATATGGTCCAAGTTGATTCCGGAAAGAGATAGGCTCTCTAAATAGGAAAGCGTATCATAATCAGCAGTAAACGCTGCCCGATGAAGAATGCTGCCCCATGGACCGACCGTTGCTGTGTTTGCGCCAGCCTCGACAAAGCACTCAAGAGCGACTGGCCGGCTCCACTCAATGGCAGTGACCAGCGGCGTCATTCCTGCCTGGTCTCGTGCCTCGAGGTTAGCGCCTGCCTTTAGAAGCATTCGTAGAGCTTCCCCGGTTGTAGTTTTGTCAGATCTACTCCAGACAAGATCGTGGAGAACTGAGCGACCATCTGAATCAGTGGCCGTCGTCGTCGCACCAGCAGACAGCAAACTGCGTATTGTCTTCGTCAAGCTTTCGCCTGTTAGTTCGGTCGCATAGTGTAGGGCTGTGCTACCGACAATATTTCTGGCATCGACAATGCAACCGGCATCAAGCAAGTATTGTACCATGGGGACATCACCCCTCTCACAAGCTGTGATGAGGACAGTATTTCCACCACCGTCTCTCTGGTCGATATCACAGCCCAAGTTAAGCAAATCCCTGATAACATCGACATTCCCTAAGCTGACAGCCAGATGTAATGGTGTTTCGCCGCGGTGATTAAGCTGGCCCATGGACCAAGGTTGACTTCTGGCAGCCTGCTGCATCTCATCGAGGTCGGCTTGTCTAACAGCACTATGCAGTGGCGTCTGTACGGCGTCTACTCTGCCTTCATGGCGAGAAACCATACCGCGTAATGCATTTATCTCTTCTGGAGGCAAGGAAGAACTGTCTTCAATGTAGCGGTTTGCCACAAAGAACCATGTGCTAGGAATCACCCATATAAGTTAGCTATCGACATCCCTGGTCGATGCCTACTTGTAAGTGGCATATTGACTCACTCATCGAAGCTACCACTGTTCAGCTGTTCTCTCCACAAATCTGCCAGATACGTTATAATATCTGTCGTCCCAGAGTTGATCACGTACTGAAAACGTGAATCAAGACAAACTATGTCAGCAACTATAACGATGCTAGTGAAGAGTTTTAGGGATGGCT
Source organism: Colletotrichum cereale (assembly GCA_034509685.1). Lineage (NCBI taxonomy): Eukaryota > Fungi > Ascomycota > Sordariomycetes > Glomerellales > Glomerellaceae > Colletotrichum > Colletotrichum cereale. The sequence goes on from JASUDE010000137.1 coordinate 82,626, forward strand.
CCCACCTGCAATACTGTTTGTCCATCAAAGCCAATATCGCCAGGGTAGACTATTCCCTTATGGTGCATCATTTGTCTCAGTTCAATCCTCGACTGATTTTCGATACAGCCCCAGAACCCGTCACCGAAGGGCAATATTCTGACAGGCCGTAATGAAGCGCTGATTCCTACAGAAGCGTCCAGTGAAGCCTGGATAGATACAAGGCGAGAACACAGCCATGCCGGGAAACAGTAGCTGACACGAGCGGATGCTCTTCCACTGCCTTTGCAGGTTTTCAAGTTGCACTTTGCTCCGTCACCCCAAGCGAGCTGTTGCCTATAGCTTAGGGAAACGGATCCGATCATGGTTCGAGCCCAAGCTGCTGATCTGTAGGACGCAGCGCGCGAGCCATGGCATCGGCACCCGCACGGCTGTGGGCATCTGTCGAAGGTTGACAGCGAAGCCTTGATGACAATGTTATTCGAGGCCCCGGGCGTCGGCATGTTGGCTTTCGTCGATCCTTTTCCGGAAAAGCCAAGCCGCCCCAACTCGGCAGTCACTTGATTGATAGACTCCTCATCCCGCGGTCGGTGCGATTCTTCCATGTCGCAGACCTGAGGCCCCTGCAGTTGACGAGAGCTTCCATAAAAGTTTTTCGAGCTAGAAGACATCAAACTCATCGCCCCGTGTGTTTCCATAGTGATGCTCTCGATACGCAGGACGTGCTGTCTGTGAGTGGGGGCCTGTCAGTTATGATGCTGTCCGTCCTTGCCGCTGTTCACTTACTTTGTTATCCCTGCTCTCTCTGAGTTGCAGTGTTTGCAAAGCAGCCAAAAGATTTGCCCGAGCATCGCGGGCCTTCTCGCGACATTCAGTCAGTCTCTTCTGCTGCAAAAAACCACTTCGTCTTCTTCGGCTTGACCCTGCCATCTTCTCTGACAGCCCGAACGCAATCCTTGTGGACCTCATTGAGGTCTGCGACGACTTCACTGAGCTGGAGCCTGGTTCTCTTTAGCAACGGCGTCTCCGGTAGGGACTGATCTGTGCTCGTCCCCCGCATGCCTGCTTCTTCAACCACTAGTCGTAGGGTTTCAATCTACAAGAAGCACCATGGAGTTAGCTTTAATTTCGAGCAGCGAAGACTGGGCCGTTGTACTGACGTCATTGTTGAGCCAGGTCAGCTCGTCTCCAATGCCGGGAATTGCTCGGAGAACATCGATAACATGGCGTCCAGCGACCAGGGCCTGGCCGATGGCGATGAAACTTGCTACAGCGCCTACCACTTCCATTGTGTCGCGCAAGCGCCAAAGGCTAGGACTCAGGAGCGTATAAAGAGCGGCCTCTGCGACGACTTATGTAGAACGGGGTCTACAGAGTTTTTGAAAGTTGAAGTTGGGGCAATGGTGACAGCCTGATCATTGCCGTGGGCTTCCACGGTCACATGTGTGATGAGGAACACCAATCATGGTATCAGGGCGGATACTGGGCATTCTGCATCATGCACAGTAAGATGTGTCTTGTGTGGCGCAGACAGCAGCAAAACGCTTGTTGGGCGCACCAACATCCATCTCTCTATAACCGACTTTTATAGGTATAATTACACTCCTAGCCCTTTACTCCCTCACGAAAAGCCCTGCCATGCCCATGCCAGTGCCAACACACATGCTGACAACGCCAACCTCGCCACCAGACCTGCCCAGGCCGTGTAACAGAGTGCTCGTCATGCGAGCACCAGTGGCCCCCAGCGGGTGCCCCAAGGCAATGGCGCCGCCGTCGGGGTTCACCTTGCCGTCCTCGTAGGCCTGCTCCAGGCCCAGCGCCCTCAGGCAGTAGATTGCTTGGCTGGCAAAGGCCTCGTTGATCTCCCAGCGGTTCACGTCCTTGTTCTCCAGGCCGAACTGGCCGAGGAGCTTCGGGATCGCGAGAGCGGGACCGATGCCCATCTCATCCGGCGCGCACCCCACCGTCGTGGCCCCGACGAACTTGCCGATGATGCTGTCCGTGAGGCCCAGCTCGGTGGCGGTGCTCCTGCGCATGAGCAGCGTGGCGGCGGCGCCGTCGGACACCTGCGACGAGTTGCCCGCGGTGCTGGCGCCGTCCGGCTTGAACGCCGGCTTCAGCTTCTGCAGGGCCTCGATGCCGATGTTGGCGCGGATGCCGTCGTCCTTGGTGACCGTGATGGTCTGCTCCTCGCCGACCTTGTTCCCTTGCTTGTCCACCTCCTGGTATCTCGTCGTGACGGGCACGATCTCCCGGGCGAACGAGCCGTCCTCCCTCGCCCTCGCGGCGTTCTGGTGGCTGCGCACCGCGAACGCATCCTGGTCCGCCCTGGAGACGCCGTAGCGCTCCGCCACGTTCTCCGAGGTGATGCCCATCGGCATGATGCAGTCCCTCGCGTGCTTGACCGGCGAATCCTTCAGCGCGGGCCACACGTCCACGGGGATCGCGCGGCTGCCGTAGTTCCGGGTCATGCTCTCCATGCCGGCGCCGATGCCCACCGATATCGTCTCGGACCGGATCTGCGACGCGACGAGCGCGATCGACTGCAGCGATGACGAGCAGGCGCGGTTGACGGTGTACAGCGACGTCTCGTTGGGGTAGCCGACGTGGTTCATGGCCATGCGCGCGGCCTTGGAGCCGCCGAGCTCCGAGAGCACCACGCCGACGGCGACGTCTTCGATCTTGGCTGGGTCGAGGTTGGGGTTGGCGTCGAGTGTGGCCTTGAGAACGGTCGAGAGCAGTTCTTCGGGGTACGCGTCTTTCAGCTGGCCCCGGTTCGATCGGCAGACGGCCGTTCGTAGCGACGAAAGGATCACGACATCGGAGGGTGCTTGCTTCAGCACGGACGAGAGTCCTTTGGGAATAGACATGGTGGCGGTGGCTTTTACGCTGTAGGGAGGATTGGTGTTATTGTACAACAGAGAAAGGAGACAACGTTCAGGACAAAGCGACCAAAAGTAGTTCGAAATAGAGTCAGGTAAACATGAGCGACGTCGCCGAGGTCGGGGGGGGGGAAGGGGAGCTTAAATGATGTACCAGTCGAAAGTTTGGGGAGAATAGCTCATCCCCTTCGTCTCACCTTCACTTCCCCAGCTTGATCCCAGGCGGCCGAGGTGGGGGGACCCGCTCCCCGTGGCAATTGGGTTCGGCAAACGCACCCCTCGCGGAGCTTTGAGCTCGTTCCCGGGGTTAAACATTCAACCGGCAATCAGCTCGGCAACTTCACCGAGACATGCCGAGATACACCGAGGGGCTTACCGAAGGGTTTCCAATTAGGACGGATCCTCCTGAAGAGAGTTGACAACTTCGTATGTAAGTATTATTATCTCTACCTAAATCCAGGTTGCTATTTATACGTTGTGCAGCAGTAGAGCCAGGAATTATATCACAACAACGCATTCTTCAGTTTTTTAACATTCCTTGATGTTGGATGACTATCACAACAACTAGTGAGAACAAAAATACAGGTGGGCGTATAGTTAAGGGCTTATTAAACATGTTCTTATGAATGTGTGAGCTCATCTTGGTATGGAAAAAAAACAGCTACTGATGGTTAAGGTAATCAATTACATACAAAGATGTCTTTCTATCTAAGCCCTTTACTGTTACGCGCAAATCTCTTCCTCTTTAGACTCAAAGAAATATCCATCACCTGAATTGTATAGAGGACGCTTACACATGACAGTAGACTCATTCATGTATAAAAATAGCTATAGCGCAAATATTTTAGGATAATAATAGCTCTAATAACCTGCCACCGTAGACAATTCTACACATTTACACCGAGGTACCAATACTGCACAAAGTCTGAATGCGCGTAAATGCAGTGACTGCGTAGGTACATGAATTAGCCCAGCGCTGGGAAATCGGCAACGCATCCTATTCGATGACCTTGCAGACAGGAAATAACAGCGAAGCAGTGCGCAGAGTGCTGCCAAAGTCTGGGCGGCTCACAACCCCTCACTTCCCTGCTGATTTGGAATATGTTCACCACACTTCCTCTTCACTTGTCAATCGGAGCTGTGACATCCTCGAGCCCACCAGCATTCCTAGGGAAATCCTCCAGAGTCATATTCTTAATGAGAGGCTCCCTGTTGCTATGCAATGTCAAATTTCACAAGGATCGATTCGTCACTAGATGCTCGCCTTCGTCCAATGGAGGGCCCCGAGTCTCAGTGCGACCCTCAGAAACGGAGACGAGCCATGGACGAAGACCCGACCCCAGAAAGGAAACGGCCGCTGTTGGCTCAATCCGCCCAGGCTGTTTCAATATGCGAGCGTTGTCGTGACATTGAATGGGAATCTCTGGCTGTACATTCGCCGGTCAAAAAGGAATGCACGCCGGCGGCTGATTTACCATCCATGGACAGCGACACGCTGGCCCAGTCGCCAATCCCCATCTGCCGGCTAATCGCTCGAGTGGTACCTTTGCATCTCAACGACAAACATTGTCAGCTCATTGCACTGCCGTCATCGCGCGCAATCCTGGGCAGGAAAACAAATGCTTCCAAGCAAAGTGAGCGTTCTGACTGTACGGTGCTGTTTCCCGTACTCAAGGACAAGGCTGAAGATAAAACGCTGGGGAGACACGTTCAAAAAGACTGGTACGAGGCCGGTTGCCTAGCCGTCCTCAAAACAGGGAACCCCGAGACCGAGCCGAGGCAGACCTCCCCATTTATCAACTTCCATCTGGTCAAGGGCTGGTTGGAGCAGTGCAGAGCGCAACACCGCAAGACCTGCAGGACCGGTGGTAGCAGCGACATCATACGAGGACTACGGGTCATTGACTGCCAATCGTGGAGTACGATTGAGGCACCTCCAAGTTGCAAATACATCGCCTTGTCGTACGTCTGGGGAGATCCAGTGATACCTCATCCACAAGAAAATGACGCTTCTTCGGGGAAGAAAGACGCCGTTGTATTCCCTCCAGTGGTTCTCGACGCCATCAATGTTACTCGCTCACTCGGTGAGAAGTATCTATGGGTGGACAAATTTGTAAGAAACGGCAGAAACCTGGGTCCGAGTTCCGTACTACGAGTTAAAGTCTCTAACCACCAAAGTTCGGCAGTGTATTGACCAGAAAGACGGGCCAACGAAGAGAGCACAAATTGCCCAGATGCATGAGATCTATTCCTGCGCGAATTTGACGTTGGTGGCGGCAGCTGGCAAGGACTCCTTGTATGGGCTGCCGGGGATTCGCGGAAAGCATCGAACTCGCACAGGACGATTCTCTGTAGGAGATGTCAATATTGTTCAGATGCTTCCGCACGCATCGGCTCAAACTCTTCGGTCCAAGTGGGCTACACGCGGTTGGACCTACCAAGAGGGCTACCTGTCTCCCAGAAGATTGGTATTCACCGACAATCAGGTCTCATACCTCTGCAACGCCATGCACTGTGCAGAGAATATAAGAAAGCCACAAAACCTCCCCCGGTCCGAGGAGGACTTCGACATTTCCGGCTTCATAGAAATAATCCCTAAAGCATCCAGTTTATGGGGAACTCGCAAAGAAGACAAAAAAGAGCGGTGGCTTCAACTCAGACAGAAGCAGCTGCCAAACTACACGAAGCGTGAATTGAGGAATACATCAGACTCTTTTGACGCCGTTCTAGGGCTGTTTCGCGCATTGGAGCCAAGTGGAACTCGGCATCTCTATGGAATCCCTATCAGCAAAGTCTCTCAAGTAGGGGCTTATGAATTTGCGCTCTCCCTGGCCTGGTATCACGAAGCATTCGCTGAGCGGTGTCATTCATTTCCTAGCTGGAGCTGGGCCGGGTGGAAAGGTGGCATTTGTATGAGCGAGCCTGAAATCCACGATTCGGATGGCTACGACATCGCGCTGGTGGATGAAGACGGTTATGCCGTGCCTTTACGAGACTGGTTCCGCAACGAAATGCAAAACCCGAACTCAACTAGCACGAGTGCTCCTCGGGTGTTGCGCATCTCTGCCATGACAGTCTGGGTCAACTTTGAGGAAAGGAGCTGGGCTGCCCCGGACGAGAAGAGCGGCACGCAGAGCCGAGTGTCGGGCATGAGGTTTATTGATGGAACGCCAGAATCGGAGGTTTACTATTCTCCTGCTATGACAATCCGGGAAGCACCATCAGAGGATTGGTCTTGTCAGGGTTTCTACTTTTAGGTTTACTCGCCCAGCTACTGCTGGAAACTCTGATCCGCAGATGGTCTATGTGGACAGCGAAGGTACGACCAGATATGATGAGTGTGCATGGGGCGATGAAACCCCTCTCTGGTTGCAGGGGGCTATCAAGAGGACGATAACCATTGTATAATTAGTCAAGAACTAACAGTTTAGTGACGTATCTACTGTCTCGGCTTCACCTGCCTCAATTCTAGCTCAGTTCACTAATGAGAGTCCACCCTAACCCTAAGCAATGTACTTGAAAACAAACCATAGGCCGGGGATTTGAGCTTGTAATTCCTGCTGTAGCTCTGCCCTCCTAATATATCACATCGAAGCACTTGATTCGTGTAGGCGAGTTCAGAGCATCCGGAATAGAACATTGGTAGGCTAACCTCTAGCGCTTCATGGAGGTTGCTAGATTGGGTGACAGAGAGGAAACCCAGAATACTTCAGGCGGGAATCCATCTCACTACTGTTCAATGGCTTTTCGTGGCATACTCGATTCGAACCCCCAAATCATTTCTGGTACTGCCATAGGCAATGCCAAGTCTTCAAACAATGCGTAATAAATCGACAACCGCAGCCTTGGGTGAACCTTCGAATCTCCTCTGGCTAATTATATTCCACAAACGCCGTGGAGAAGTGCTTATGGATATGATCCGTGGAGCTTTTTGCGTCCATGGTGTTTCTTTATGCTTCCGCTCGTGTCGGATTCTCTTTGATGTTGAACTCTCGCTAATGGGAACATCGAATGCCTCCTTGCTTTCAAATAAGCGACATAGCTTGGCTACCATCACCAAATACTCTAGAAGCGATATCGTTGTCTGATGGGTGCTGTACTATACCTGCGACCAGCGTCATTTTGAACACTTCTTCGGCTCGTTCATTACACCAACTTCTTGCTTAAGATTGCGGGACATAATCTAGTAGCTTTCCCATCCCCTGATAGATGAACGAAAGACTGAGTGAGTGGCTGGGCCACCCTCGCAAGGCTTTTGACGAATGGTCCATTTCTTATCGGCGGGGGCGAAACAGAATCCTGCCGTCAGCCATACCACCCACGCCCATCGTTACACTTACTCCTAGGGTTATATACATACAGGTATGCATGGAGCTCGCATGGGCAACTCGTTCGTAAGCTTTGCGGGTCTGTAGCCCCCCCTATCTCGGGCTAGGGAAACACGCCCACTGATTAAGCAGCACCATCTATTACTTATGTCTGTACGACGGACAAAACGTGAGTGCTGACATGCTGATCACCGGCTCAACAAGAAGTTGGCAACGTGTCAGTGGTGTCAGTGATAACGCCCACATCCCGCACTTTCAGAGGTGCATCACATAACAGTGAGATCACCACCCCGGTCCCAGAGCATATTACCATTTCCAAAGACCGCGGCGGCGACCCTTTAACCTTTGGAACACCCATGTCCCGAGATCCACCTCTCACCGGGTGTCCTCTCTCCTCCCCCTCTCCGGTTGGCTTTCCCAGAAAGCAACACTAACCGATCCACACCACGCGGTTTTTGAACGAACCAGATCACTCCTCCTGACACACTTCACTCCGTCCCCGATCCCACCACAATAGGCCCTGGTGCATTTGACCCCAGGCTAGCCTCAGCAGTTTCCATTCCCTCGGGTCTTGGCACGCGGGGTTCGTTCCCAATGGCCCCGTTTCCCCAATCTCGGCGGTTCGCAGTTGCAGCGGCTGACCAACCCCTCCCTCCGCAGTGGTAATACGGAGTGCTTGGCTGACTCTTGTCCGAACTGTCCCCAAACTTGCTGCTTATCACTTGGAAGGCTTGTCTGCTTGACATCCTCCGTTGTTGCTTTTACTCTTTTCCACCCACCGCCTTTTTCGTTGCTCGGGACTCACATCTGCCTCCGCGGAACCCCGCGTCCCTCGCCCATCGTGACTGGAGGCTTTTGAATTGGCTCAGTGTGTTATTGTGCAACCCTTTCCCTCCCCCATACTTTCAGTCAACTCGCCGGATCCCAGATGTTGGCCCCGCAGGTTCAGGTACCCCGGATTCGCCATTGACGCCTTTCGACATGGGGTAAAGGTCAAAAAACAATAATAAATAGCAGAAGCCCTGCTGGTTGTTCGGGAGTCGATGCGTACGAACCTCTGGATTGTTACACGGTTTGGTACTGCGGGTTTAACATTGGTTTATGCTTAATTGTCTTGGAACCACATACTTTCCCCACCGCATACTGGACTGTACCCTGGCCCTGCAGATCCTTCTAAACCCATCTTTGCAAAGCTGTCAACTTGACCAGAGCACGATCAGCGACCGAAACGTCCGAAAATGGCAGCGAGCGAGAAGCGTTCACCGTCGGTGGAGCGCGAAGGGCATGCCATCAACAAGGTCGACAGCGTGCTCCAGGACGAGAAGCCCGTCGCCCAGGATGAGGAGAACCGCGACTGGACCGGGTCCGCGAAGAAGACCGATCCCGAAGAGATCAAGCTCGTACGGAAGCTGGATTGGCGGATAATGGTGAGTTACGAACCAGAACCACGACGTATTTTCTGCAAAAAAAGACACGAGTCACTGACAAACCTTCTTTTCTCTGCCCAGCCGACACTCTGCGTCATGTATTTCCTGAGTACGACTCTCCCCGCTCGACATCACACCATTCGAGGACACCGAAAGCTAACCAGCCAATCAGACTATGTCGACCGCAACGCTATCGCTCAGGCCCGACTTGACGATCTAGAGGAGGACTTGGGCATGTCCGGCACCCAGTTCAACACTGCAGTTTCAATGTAAGAAGCCATACCACCGAACCCACCCAAGAACCGACTTCTTCGCATGGAAGACGCCATGACTGACGGTTGCATAGCCTCTTCGTCGGCTACGTCCTGATGCAGATTCCCTCCAACATGTTAATTACCAGAATCCAGCCAGGCATGTACATGAGCGCATGGATGCTTGTCTGGGCCGTGGTCTCGGGTATGTTCTACAAGCAGAGAAAGGTGGTTTGTCGAAGGCTCACGAATGATAGGTTGTACGGCTCTCGTTCAGAGCTACGGAGGACTCGTTGCCTGCCGATTCTTCTTGGGTATTACCGAGGCTCCTGTAAGTCAACCCACCCGAGAACACAATTGCTGTAGCCCCAACTAACATGAACAAACAGTTCTACCCTGGCGCTACCTACATGCTGTCCATCTTCTACACCCGCAAAGGTTCGTAGGCCACTCCTTCACCGCCCTCATCCACCTATTCCCGGACTAACACCGCCTCCAGAGGTCGCGTCCCGCATCGCCGTCCTCTACTGCGCCCAGATCCTCGCCACCGGCCTCTCCTCCCTCATCGCGGCCGGCATCTTCGCCGGCATGGGTGGCCTGAACGGCATCGCCGGCTGGCGCTGGCTTTTCATCGTACGAATCCCCCGCAAGTTGACCTAGGAGTACTATGTGTAACTAAGTCTGCGTAAAGGTAGAGGGTGCCGCCACCGGCGTCGTCGCCATCTTCGGCTTCTGGCTCCTCCCCAACACCCCGCTGACGACGCGCTGGTTGACCGAGCGGGAGCGCGAGCTCGCCCACTCCCGCATGGAGAAGGACAAGCTGTCGGACTCGGACGATAACAAGGCGTCGGCCATGGACGGCCTCAAGCAGGCCGTCCGCGACAAGCGCACCTGGCTGTTCTGCCTCATGCAGAACTTCCACCTCAGCGCCTGCTCGTTCAACTCCTTCTTCCCCACGTAAGTCTGAGCCGCGCCAACAGCACTTTCGATTCTGCAAGAGAAAGCTAATCATAGCTCTTTCCAACAGTGTCATCAAGACCCTAAACTTCAACACCACAGTCACTCTCTTGATGACGTGCCCGCCCTTCATCTTCGCAGGTGCCGCTGGCATCTTCTTTGGTTGGAGCTCCGGCAGACTCCACGAGAGGACATGGCACATCACCGCCGGACTAGGCATTGCTGTCGTAGGTTTCGTCATGGCCTCCGCGACACTCAACACGGCGGCTAGGTACATTGCATGCTTCATCTTCGCCATGGGTGCCTACTCCGTGAACAGCGTAAGTACTTTCAAAGATAGTGTCCACTGTCCCTGGACCACGATCACTGACTTTCCGGTTAGGTTATCATTGGCTGGGCCTCATCAACCCTATCGCAGACCAAGGAAAAGAAGGCCGTCGTTCTCGCCATGACGAACGTCGGAGGACAGGTATGTTCAAGAATATGCTGTGTTCGCCTGGCACCAGGTTGTTAACGCTCATTCTCCAGATCGGCTACATCTACGGCGCGTACCTGTGGCCCAAAACCGACGAGCCCCGCTACGCCATTGGGTTTGGAGCCTCGGCCGGTTTCGCAGTGCTTTCGATCATGTGCGCGTGGTGGATCCGCGTCTTGCTCGTCAGGGAGAACCGAAGGATTCGGGCGTCCACCTCGGAACAGGTCAATCTGTACGGATACTAAGAGGTTGGGCACATCTGGTCTGTTGCTCGGGGGTTCTGGAAAGAAAAGATGAAAATACGTGGCTGGCACAGCGGAAAGGCTGATGGAAAGGCATGATGATACTGCCATCTTCGACGGAGACATGATTAGCGGATTTTGATACCATTGAGTCGAACGGGGTACGACCCTCGTAGTGAGCATAACACCAGGGTGATATTGAAAGAACCGATGTTTTGGTTGAGAAGTCCTTAACGATGATATTTTTAACCATCACAGGAGACACATTGAAAGTCCCAAGATAATCCCTGGAGCCTCTCTATTGTGTCACAAACTTATCACTGAAAAGCCCCAATGGCCAGCAGATCCAATCTTGAGGTCGATATGCGATGGTGGACACTACAGTCTTGGCCAACCCACAAACTGGGGACGCTTGGCCTGGATCGCCAAGCGCGGTTGCATGCATTGTGACATTGCCGTGTTCTTGACTCCTTGGCGGGGACCCCATGAGACTGGTCAGCCCATTGCAAGCATGGTTCCCACCAGGCTTGGCTGTTCTCCGCATGGTTGTGGCTTAGCCACTGGAATATCCAAAGGAGAAGGGGAACAGTATGGCGGAAACCTCTGGCGGCCTCGTGACAATCCTCACTTCAGTCAATGTCCTCGTAAATCACTTTGTGCGAGACAGCCGTGGAGTGTGGGCTGGTTCACAAGTATTTTGACGGACCTTCACTGGGGTTGGCTTCAGCCTTTATCAGAACTTAATACCCCTCAACCCTTTTGTCTACAGATGCTGGCACTCGCAACTTCGTGATAATATGGCACCCTACCCGATGAACACCCAAAGAGCACAGTCTGCACGAACTGGGGATACGTTTCAGGCCTCGACCAATGCAGGTGATTTCGATTGGCAATCTATCTCCTCCTTATCACACTGCTCTCAAAGATCCACACCCACTATGAATGGTTGTAAAGCATTCCCTCTCATAACGTTATCGAACGGAAACCAAATTCCGCAACTTGGTCAGCTTGCGCCCTGCATCTTCTCAGCCGTTCCCACGCGTAGGAACCACCCTCTTCATCATCAACTATAAGTTAAACCCCGTCCAGCAACTAACAAATCCACACAACAGAATCCGCATCAAAGACCTTGTCTATCCCCTCATGGCGCACGCACTCATCCTCGGAGCCTCCGGCATATCCGGCTGGTCTCTCATGAACCAGGCCTGCACATACCCCACCCCGACGACCTTCAGGCGCATCACGGGCACCACGAACCGCCCTCTACCGTTGGACAAGGCGCATCTGCCCGTCGATTCTCGCCTGCATATCGCGTCCGGTATCGACTTTACAAAGTCGGTAGATGAAGTGGCCGCGTCGTTGAGACGGAGCATCCCGGACGCAGAGACAATATCCCACGTCTTTTACACAGGTAAGAGGATACCCCCCCTCCCCCCCCGAGATCCTTCTTGCGTCTCAAACATGGAGAGGAACTAAGCCCCACGAAGCATACGCAAATGGGACAGATCTCGAGAACCAGGTAGCTCTGAATACGAGCCTGCTGGAAGTGGCAATCCAAGCCGTCGAAAGGGTCTCTTTGAATCTGAAGGTCGTCGTCTTGCAGACAGGTGGCAAAGGGTATGGGATTCCGCGCCATCCAAGACGTGCACTCCTCTATGGTACTAACATCCGCCATCCAGCTACGGCGTCACGCACCCCAACGAGATCGAGATCATCCCCCCCTTGAAGGAAGACCTGCCCCGGATCCCCGCGCCATGGGCCGACGGCATCTTCTACTACGCCCAGTACGACGCGCTCGAGGAGCTCTCGCGCGGCAAGCCGTGGACATTTTGCGAGATCCGCCCGGACGCGATCGTGGGCTTCGCGCCGACGGCCAACGCCATGAACATGGCCAGGGGCATCGGCCTCTACCTGGCCGTCCACCGGGCCGTCCACGGCGCCGGCGCCGTCGTCCCGTTCCCCGGCACGGAGCGCGGGTACCGCGCGACCCACACCGACACCTTCCAGGACGAGCTATCTCGGATGGAGATCTACGCCGCCGTGAACGCGACGACAACCGGGCGCTGCTGCTGCGGCGGCGGCGCGGCCTTCAACGCCGCGGGAAAGCAGGTCGTCTCGTGGTCGCGCAAGTGGCCGCGCCTCTGCGAGTGGTTCGGGCTCAAGGGCCGGGGGCCGGACGCCGCCCGCTCCGCGCCGATCCGTGACTTTGTGAGAGAGCACGAGGGCGCCTGGGCGGCTCTGGCTAGGAAGCATGACCTCGAGGAGAGCGCTGTCAGGGATTTTGACTGGGGCTTTTTAGAGTTTATGCTTGTGCAGTGCGACTTTGACCGGGAGTTGGATATGACGCGGTCGCGTGAGGTCGGGTTCACGGAGGAAACGGATACTATGGAAGGGTATCTGACATCCTGGAGGCGGATGATAGATGCTAAGCAGCTCCCTCCATTCTAGATGCATGAGTTCACTATACGCGTTGGATGAAGACGAAGCAAATACGGCTTCTCGGCAGGTATTGGTCTAGTTTGCTAATTGGGCGATGCTCCCGCAACAATCTACCTACTGGTATCGTATCCAACACTCGTACACAGTGCCGATGGTCACTATAAGACAAAAGACGGTCCAAATGGGGTTGAGTCGACAACCTGACTCTAGGTCGACGGTCACGAGAAGAGAGCTTTCCGCAAAGTACCACGATTTAGATCCAAGTAGTTCCAAGCAGACCAGTAGACACTTGCCAAGTACTGGATTCAACTGATAGGAAGCCTCTCCGTTACTCTGTTATCGTACCGTGTTAGAGTGGTCAAGGTTTTGGCTTCTTGTACGTTACGCAAACTCCCAGTCAATCGATGTAAGTAATGTCATTCGCGCCACCAATCGACAGCGGTGAGGCCACACCATATCCTCTGGCACGGAAGAATCGGCACCGTCCTTCTCGTCAGGTTGGACACCAGAGCTACAGCGGTGTTCGATGCACGTTTTCGCGACCAAGTTATTCGCGAGGCCGAGCGTCGTCAGGTGGTGCGACCATGCGTTCCCCTGCTTCGGGATAGCATGAGCATTGACCCATCCAGAATGCTCGACGTTGGCGTGACCTCGAGTGGTGGTTCGGACGGAACATGTGCGAATCTTTGCCCCCGGTGTGACTATCGCCTCCGCTACACTGATCCCAAGCGAATGCTTCGGCCAAAGCCCAGAGAGACCGGTTAACGAGAGGAAAAGACCAGGTCACGCTGCGAGTCTTCTGAACGATACCCTCTCGCTCACAGCACGAGGCACGGGGATGCTTTTCGATAGGAGCTATGGCCTCTCGTCCCTGTGTTGTAGAGAACCCTGTACATGTAGTCGAGTCATCTCCGTGCTGGCTGACAACTTTTCAAAACAGAAGCGGGAACTCTACGAGACGTGTGTCAAGGCCGTGCTGCATTTGATACGCCGTGCGTAGCCTGTTCCATGTCGGCCAACTCGTCGTCCCCAGTTTTGGCCGAGAGAGGGACGGAGCCTCGGGCGGAGAGGCGTTAATCCTAGTTGGGCAATAATTCGTCTGGAAGAAGTGTGGAGGTTTGGCCGGATGCTCGTGCTTTCAATCTTGGACGCGAGCAGGGCCTCGGGTAGGAGGTTAAACATGACCCATGTGGCTCACGATTAGGCAGAGGTCCTGCTTGGCCATGAAAGGGTCGAGGAAGCGGATGAAGTCAAAAAGTGGCGAGTCGCGTAGTGGAGGGCCAGAACGTAGAGTCGGCGCGATGGTCGAGTCCGAGAAAGTTGGTTCGAATGAGTGTGAATGCTCGATTGTCGCACTTGATATCATTATGCGTGGGTTCTTGTGGAGGTGATCTCGGGCTTGGTTGCTGGGAGCGAGCCGGTAAACCTACGGTTCGCGTTTAACGACCCGAACTATTCTTAGGGGGTGCCAGAGAGTGGTTCGATCCCACGTACCTAGCCGTCTGGAGCCTGTCCCGTTTCAAACACAGGTCCAATGGAACGTCTGCGGGAATGCAGGGTTCAAGCCTACCACGGAGAGATCTAATCGCATTGTACAAACAGCCCATATCGGTCAGGTATGATTCTCAGCTGCGCTTGGATGATCTGATTGGTTCCTTTCCCCCATGGTTCAGGCGTTGGAGGCTTCTATTGTTCAGTCGATGCCATCTCTGTTAGATGAAACGAGTAGTATTGGTTTGCCTGGTGACTGTGTGGGATACGACAAAATGAGTGACGCAAAGAGAGCCATCAATTGCTTGACTGGCGAGCTGTTCAAGCTGATATGTGTAAGTAGCGATCGGAATACCATGGGCTGGCCGATCGCCTTCCCTGCCGTCATTGGATCCGGGAGAAAGTAAAGGAAGCTTTCAATATAAAAAAAAGACTTCGCTCGCGGATGCTCGTCATCATGTGGTGCTAGATCAAGACGAGCTTGTAGTATCTTTTGGCGATATGTCCTCTCTTCTCCTCGGGCCTCAGCTGGTCACTGATACCATCTGGCGGAGCGAGGCTCAGCCCGGGCGATGGGCTGCCCATCTGGAGAGAAACGATTGGATGCTTGGTCGCGCAACGGTCCCCGAAACGAGTGGTGGATATACGAGGGCATCCTTGTCGCAATGCTGCTTATTGCGGCCTAGGGTATGGAGGGATAGCATTCTGCAAGCCGTGGGGACTTTGCGACTGGCTGGGCTCTCTGTGCACTACCGGTAGACTAGTGCAAGCTTCTGGACCATCTCGGGTTCGGATTCGTATTGTGGAGAAGAGGCAGATACGCTACGGTACGAGAGACGCCATGGATAGGCCGAGGAGCCAGGCAATTTTTCGAGACTCGCTCCGCAAAGCCATGCGCAAGGTCAAAAGTACCTGGATATGAATTGCCTGCCTGCGTCGACGTGACATGTGTCAGTAACATGGGTCAGACAAACGTTGGAAGCGCACAAGGATCTGATATCATATTTACTATGTATTTTCTTGTCTTGCGCCAATCCGAGGCAACGTCGCATCTCGCAGACCAACGGCCAGAAGGCTGCTATGCTTCCATGCTTTCCATGTCATTCCTCGCGGCAGGCAAGACCGGGAATCGCTGCAGGTGAGGTAGCAACACTGGTGTCATGGTGCACTAAGTTTTGACGCTTGTGCTGTGGCCTTACATACCTAGTGTAAATAGTATGTACTGTACGTAGGTAGTAGCTAGCGTAAGGGTCAGCGGCGACAAAGATCCGGGGTCGCGGTATCGGGTCGCGTGTGGAAAGGAACCGCGTGCGTGTCTTCCCCGCCTGGGTGCGTTGTCGGGGCAAAGCCAACGGTGGAATGGAACATGTCAGAGTGAATCGTTGATTCACTGTGAGCCTCGGTCGAGTGTGACCCAAGTGACCACGGCCAATGACGGCGTGATGCAGATGAGGCTCGACAGATGCCTCGGGGAACTGCCTGTGAATGGTGTCTGTGAATGATGCACACGATACGGGGCAAGTAACCACGTTGGCGACTGGCGGAATCGGAATCGGAGTCGGGGTCGGAGTCGGGGCTGGCGCCCGGTGAGGAAGGAAGGGAACCTTGGCCGTGAGTGACGGTCCTGTGCTGCTCGCACAACGAACCCAGAGCCGCCGTTGGCCTTGTTTGCAATTCTCGATGGCCCAATCGCAGAAGTCAATCAAAACCAAGCATTGTTCCTGATTCAATTTAACTCTCGAAGATGCATGCCGTCAAACGTCGCTTAAAACCAACGTTCTGTTGTCAGTGTGCTGGGACGAGGCACCGGTCAGACGCAGGTCAGGGTGGTGAAGCACTGCAAAGGGAGGAAAGCCCTGTCACTCGCCAAACTACCATGTCGTGGCTCGAGGACTGTGCGCAAAGACTTTCATTTTCGCTGGCATCCATGACTAGGTATTGTCGTTGTCGCTGCCGCTGTGAGTTTGGCTGCCCTGCTTGATTGCGTGATCCAGAAGCGCGCAATGAGGGAGAACGTGGTATCCGTACATACTTGTGATTCCAGTGATGGTTGGGGGCGCTGGGAGCAACACTCCCCCAGAAGTCCCATCGGTACCACGGACGAACAAGACCCGGTACTGGAAGACACCACTCGGACGAAGCAGTCGAATCAAGACAGATTGTGTTGTGCATAGGCACCTGTACCGTACTTTGTAGGTAGTCAGCAGGCACACCCCTGGGCCGGCGGGCATGGTGGGTAGGTGGGAAATCGCCGGGCAGACAGTACGTACCGCGAGTGACAAGGGGGGGGGGGAGGATTGTCTATGGTAGTACTCCGTCCATCCGTGCATCCGTACCTAGGCATTGATCGTACGTCGTCGTCGTATATCGTATATCGGCAGCGGTGATCGCCAAGTTGAATACGGGTGCAACATGCTCAGGATAGGGGGATGGTGCTTGTTTTCTTAGAACGTGCAGAGGGCAGCGCCGTCGTCGGGTTGCTTGTCAACTATTTCGGGGACTCATCAGTGGTGCGATTGAGTGAGTGCTTGGGTAAGTAGCGTAGCTATTCAACCAGTTAGCCGAGCTCTTGGCTCGTACGGGCTGATACACCCGTGGCTGGAAGCGGTCGGGTCTGTGTGGTCGAGTGTGGTCGAGTGTGGTTCACTCTGTGCTGTGGGAGAAACAGACAAACGAAACTAGGCGGAGCAAGAGAGCCAGACCCGGACGAC
Source organism: Colletotrichum cereale (assembly GCA_034509685.1). Lineage (NCBI taxonomy): Eukaryota > Fungi > Ascomycota > Sordariomycetes > Glomerellales > Glomerellaceae > Colletotrichum > Colletotrichum cereale. The sequence continues at coordinate 99,808 of JASUDE010000137.1, forward strand.
CGCTCTCAGGTGTGTGTGAGTGTGAGGCCTGTCCGCATTGGTGGCGGGCGTGGCATTGGCGCGTGTACATAGTAGGACTGGTTGGTGCTGGCGAGGAATCCGAGGCGATAGAAGAAAAGAGACGGGTGAATACTGGGGGAATGGCTGATGCTTCGAGCCGATTGGGTGTTGAGTCCGTGAATGCGAGATTGGCAGAGGGGCCAATTGAGAAGGACGGGTGGCCAGTCGGATCGATGCCCGTCCTTTCCTCGCTTCGTTGGCTTCCTCCTCCCTTTCGGTGACGGGAGGACGGGACGAGGAACAGCACCGGCAGGCGCAGTTGTGGACCTGCTCGGTGGGGGGAGAAGGTGCGGGTTGTCGGGGTGCTCGAAAAGCCCGACAAGCATGGCTAGTATGGCAAGCAGCTCGCTTGCGTCGTGCTTAGCGTCCGCCCCCCCCCTATCTCACGTGGAGCGAGCAGAGATCTTCCAAAAGTCCATCGAATTTTCAATTGGGCTACTGACGGGACGAGGCAAAGACAAGTACGTACCCCTCTGCACGGTACGTACTCGTACCGACTTGTCTGGAAACTTGCTTTTGTACAGGCACGAAGGGGGGGCCAATTCTTTTAGATAGTGGGACCGTTCGACACAGCGGGAACTCGCGAACCTTGCGCCTGCCGACCCTGATTGATAACACGCGTGTACTGTACTGCATAGTAGAGGGAAAAAAGAGGAGCGATTAACAAAATAGCGACGGCAGGTACAAGTGTAGTGTTTCCCACAGTAGTGTGTGTTCGTGTTTGAGCTTCACCTGCAAGCTCGTTGCAGCGTACATACTGGTACTACTATGTATGTAAATACTGTTTACTGGTGCACAGTACCGTTTGCACCCGAGAACAGGGTTATGCTGGCCAATCTCGCGTGCCATCCCACCTGTCGGAAAGGATATGCGTCCGCAACGGCCGGGTGGCCTGCTCGCTTCATTAGTACTGCATGAGCCGCACCGCGCTGCTGGGTTACCTGTTAATAGTGGTTTCGACTCGGATCCGCAGATGCCGGTAGAGCCCCTAGAGCCTTCGCCGAACAGAGAATAACTCGCTGCCTACCGTGCACTGCCTGCCAGGAAGGGTTTGCGTTGGCAGGGTTGGCAGCAGCAGTCTGACGCGGAGTATCGCAGTCTGATGCCGATGCGCTAGATACTACAGTCTACAGAGCACGGGTACCAACTCAACGGCTCGTCATCCATGTGCGGATATAGCTGATGTGAGATTGCGCCAGTCCGGACCGCTTGGCAGCGTCAGGGCTTCCACTCCATGTGCCGTGGGATGCAGCATCTGAAGTTGCAGAGGGGTTGAATGACGGCCAAGCCCCAACATTCACGACTTGACCCGCCTGCTCCGAGCAGCCGAGCAGCGGCAGTAGTTGATCGCCACCAACCCCGGGTCACCCGTCTACGAACATACTGGCACCAATAGATAGGCATGCCCTTGGGCCGTCGAGGATGGTTGTGGCCTCGGTAACTGCTAAGACGCCGATGGATTGGGATGGGAGAGGGATCTGTAGCTGCGCAGGGGGTTATTTCCGGGCCCTTCTGCAAGCTACGATTTGGGGTGTCCAACAACATGGATTGGTGAGCACGGCAGGGGTACCGTTTTCGGGGTCGGTGAAATGCAGCACTGCGACGACGGCCCTGTGTTATCTGACACGACATGCTCCGGATACCTACGCAGTACCTAGTTGGGTGGTGTCACACAGGAGAGAGAGAGAGTGTGTGTACGGATACACACAGCCGGGGCAACGGGCGTTGTCTCACATCCCGACGATGCCGTCCGGAGTGAAGACACCCCGCCGATAGCCAGTCTCACTGCGGTGGTCGTGATGGTGGTGGTGGTGAAGGCGTGGCGGGATGAGCGATGCGCGCGCGGTGATGGTCAGGTGAAGCCCACGCCCACGCCCACGCCCACGCCCACGCAATCTTGTGCTACGTGTAGCCGCAGTCTCAGCAACAAAAGATGAGATCATCGTGGTTATGGTTAATTGCCTGCGATTAAGTTTCTGCATATACGGTACTTGTATACCTGTACCACCGCCTGAGAATGACCCCCACATATCAAATCGGGGGGTGAACCCTGTTACTGTCAATAGAGTTTATCCCCCTTTGCTCGCTTTGCAGGTTATAGTAGTCTCAACCACCGTGGATGATAATCAGAGTTGCGGTTCTGTTTCTCGGAAACCGAATCCACGTGGCAGTGGTGTGATAAGGTACACTATGTACACACGTACTGTACACTATATTAGTCTACGTACACCATTTCCTCTCCGCCATCCTTTCCTCTTCACTGGCGTTGCGGAGTTTAGACTCTCCGCAGCCATGGCGGACAACTGGCACTACCTACTTCCGCATGGTACTATTTGCGTACCTACACTATGATGAGCCAGCCCACTGTGTGTATCAATGGTCATCAGGGCAGCTAAGTGGCCAGGTGAACGAGGGTTCTGAATGAAGCTAGGGCTTCGGGTTACTCATTGGGCCCCGTCGACGGCGTCTCGATGGTATCAGTACGTACCGATCAGCCCGGAGAGGTACGTACTGTCCTCGTGCTTTCAGGCGGCGTAGGTATCCTCGTGTATCTGGATACCTATTAGTCCTGATGCCGCCCTGTTACTACTACTCTCTCTTGGCTGAGTAGATACTGTACATCTGGTGCACTGCAAGCCAAGAAGACTGGGTACAGTCAGACCATGTATGTATGTACCTTATCCCTCTTACCAGGGCGGACATGTACTTCCGTTTTCTGTCATTCTTGTCATGGTGGTTGCCCGTTGGGGACCGGACGGATCACATAGCATTGCCAGTTGCTGTCTTGGCTTTGTTGTTTTTCTTTTTTTCCCTTCCATTTTCTTATTTCATTTGTTATTCTGAAGAATCCTGTGCAGGTATTCGTTCCAGATTATACACAGCCTACATTGCAGTTTCCCTACCATAGGCACCTACCGGTACATACCAACTACGTAGTAAGGTACTTGTCCGCTCTTGGTCCCGTCTTCGGACCGCCCGTTCCTCGTTTGTTCCCCCGCCCCTTGCAACCCTGTCCGGGCCCCAGCTCCATCTCGTCCCATCCTTTTCTTTCCAATTTTTTTTTTTTTGCATCTCTTATTTTATTTCCAGGCTTAGCGTATGGAGACTTGCCCCTCGACGCCGCCGCACCCACCTGGGCACCCCAGGTATCCCCGAGGTACCGGCATCACCTTTATTATTACTCTTAGCGTCGTCACTCCAATCCGTCCTGCATCTGACAGCTGCTGTTTCTTATAACCTATCCTTCCCGACCATCATCTTCGGCCTTCTCTCTCCCGTCCTATTCTTCTCTGCCCCATCTCTTCTTTTCGCGTCGGTCCTTTCATCCTACCCACTCCCAAGTCCCCTTGGCTGGGCGGGCTCTTGTTAACTAATACCGGGGGCGATCCTAATACCCTAGTCTAACCCTCGTGTCTTTCAAGAACCGACGCTCGAACGAGAGGACCAAAACACCAACTCCAAATCCGATACACTCGATCTGTGCCGAACGGGTACTCCTTGTAATACCCTGCGATCCAACCGTCTTCCGTCTGACAAGCCTGGAAACCCCGACCTCTGGGTCCGCGGCAACAACCCGCCCCCACGGTCAGCCATGGCTTTCGCCGGCATGGCTTCCGTCCCCAACTACGACGGCACAGCCCAAACGTCTGGTGTCCCCATCGCCTCTGGCCGCGCCCACCACCACGAGGAGGAGGAAAGCGCTGCCGCAAACCAGAACACCGTCGACACCGCCGCCACATCCGTCACCGACGTCGCTGCGAGCGACTCGACCCACAAGAAGTCCTTGTCCCCCCAACAGAGTGACAAGATCTCCGCCGAGGGCGATGATGATTCCGAGATGGAGCGCCGTCACTCCCTCGTGCAGTCGCTCGCCCGCAAGTACTCCCACGCCTCCGCCGCTGGAGCCGTGGGTGGGAACCCCTTCTTCGCCGACGAGAGCTCGCCCCTGAACCCCAACTCGCCCGACTTCAACGGCCGCGCCTGGGCCCGCGCCATCGTCGACCTCGTGTCCCAGAACGGCGCCTCCTTCCGTACCTCTGGTGTCGCCTTCCAGAATCTCAACGTCTTCGGCTTCGGCCAGGCTACCGACTACCAGAAAGATGTCGGCAACATCTGGCTGAGCGCAGCCGGCCTGGCGCGCAAGTTCACCGGCGGTGGACAGACGAGAATCGATATTCTCCGCAACTTTGACGGTCTGGTTCGCAAGGGCGAGATGTTGGTTGTCCTGGGTCCTCCCGGCTCCGGTTGTTCGACTTTCCTCAAGACCATTGCGGGTGAGACAAACGGTCTCTACACCGACGATGCCTCATACTTCAACTACCAGGGTAAGCAGCGCAAACAATCCCCTGATGCAAGGTGACAGGGGTTCACTCCCACGAGACCCTCCCCCGCGCCTCGTGTGACATGTGAACTGTGAACTCTTCAGGGCTGACATGGCTACCAGGCATGACCGCCAAGGAGATGCACACACACCATCGCGGCGAGGCCATCTACACCGCCGAGGTGGACGTCCACTTCCCCCAGCTGTCCGTCGGCGATACCCTGACTTTCGCCGCCCGCGCGCGCCAGCCCCGCCAGCTGCCCGAGGGCCTCGACAAGAACACCTTCGCCCAGCACCTGAGGGACGTCGTCATGGCCCTCTTCGGCATTTCTCACACCGTCAACACTCGCGTCGGTAACGAGTACATCCGTGGTGTGTCTGGCGGCGAGCGCAAGCGTGTCACCATCGCCGAGGCCGCCCTCTCTGGCGCGCCCCTCCAGTGCTGGGACAACAGTACCCGTGGTCTGGATTCCGCCAACGCCATCGAGTTCTGCAAGACGCTGCGCCTGCAGACCGAGCTCTTCGACAGCACCGCCTGCGTGTCCATCTACCAGGCCCCGCAGAGCGCCTACGACCTGTTCGACAAGGTCGCCGTCCTGTACGAGGGCCGCCAGATCTTCTTCGGCAAGGCCACCGATGCCAAGCAGTACTTCGTCAACTTGGGCTACGACTGCCCCGCCCGCGCCACCACGCCGGATTTCCTGACCTCCATGACGAGTCCCCAGGAGCGTCACGTCCGTCCCGGCTGGGAGAACAAGGCGCCTCGCACCCCCGACGAGTTCGCCACCGCGTGGAAGAACAGCGCCAACTACACGGCCCTGCAGGCCGAGATCGAGGAGTACAAGCAGTCTCACCCCTTCAACGGGCCCGACGCCGAGGCTTTCCGTGCCTCCAAGAAGGCCCAGCAGGCCAAGGGGCAGCGCGCCAAGTCCCCCTTCACGCTGTCCTTCATCCAACAGATCCAGCTCTGCTTGTGGCGTGGACTCCGCCGCTTGGTCGGCGACCCCAGCATCACTGTCGGTTCCCTCATCGGAAACGTCGCCATGGGTCTCATCATCGGAAGTGTCTTTTACAACCTGCAAATGACGACCGACAGTTTCTTCCAGCGCGGTTCCCTCCTCTTCTTCGCCCTGCTCATGAACGCCTTCTCCAGTGCCCTCGAAATCCTCACGCTGTACGCCCAACGCCCGATCGTTGAGAAGCACGCTCGTTACGCCTTGTACCACCCGTCCGCTGAGGCCGTCGCGTCCATGCTGTGCGATATGCCGTACAAGATCATGAACACCCTCGTCTTCGATCTGGTCCTCTACTTCATGACGAACCTGCGCCGCGAGCCTGGAGCATTCTTCTTCTTCCTCCTCGTCTCCTTCTTCACTGTCTTGACAATGTCCATGATCTTTCGAACCATCGCCTCGTCGTCCCGAACCCTGTCGCAAGCCATGGTTCCGGCTGCCATCCTCATCTTGGACCTCGTCATTTTCACCGGCTTCGTTATCCCCATCGACTACATGCTGGGCTGGTGCCGCTGGCTGAACTACCTCGACCCCTTGGCGTACGCCTTCGAGGCCCTCATTGTCAATGAGTTCCACGGCCGCACCTTTACCTGTTCGCAGAACAGCTTCGTGCCCAACCCCAACGCCATCGGGTACGAGAACCTGCCCTCTTCCCAGCGTGTTTGCAGCGCCATAGGCTCTGTTGCCGGTCTCGACTTTGTCAGCGGTGACGACTATGTCAACTCTGGTTTCCGTTACAGCTATGCTCACCGCTGGCGCAATTTCGGCATCCTCATTGCCTTTATGCTCTTCTTCCTGATGACGTACATGGTTACTGCCGAGTTGGTCTCGGAGAAGAAGTCCAAGGGCGAAGTCCTCGTGTTCCGCCGTGGACACAAGCCCGCGGCCCTTGCCGAGAAGCACACCGACGACCCCGAAGACATTCGCGTTGGACCCGTCACCACCGCCGAGCGCCACCACGCCAACGAGAAGAGCGACGGTCTCATCGAGGAGCAGAAGTCCACCTTCCACTGGAACAACGTCTGCTATGACGTCCAAATTAAGAACGAAACGAGACGCATTCTGGATCACGTCGATGGCTGGGTCAAGCCCGGCACCCTGACTGCTCTTATGGGTGTCTCGGGTGCCGGCAAGACCACGCTGCTCGACTGCTTGGCTGACCGCACTTCCATGGGTGTCATCACCGGTGAGATGTTGGTCGACGGTTGGCACCGTGATACTTCCTTCCAGCGCAAGACGGGATACGTGCAACAGCAGGATCTGCATTTGCAGACGACCACCGTCCGCGAGGCCCTCAACTTCAGCGCCCTTCTTCGTCAGCCCGAACACGTCCCCAAGCAGGAGAAGCTCGACTACGTCGAGGAGGTCATCAAGCTGCTAGATATGGAAGAGTACGCCGACGCCGTCGTCGGTGTCCCCGGTGAAGGTCTCAACGTCGAACAGCGCAAGCGTCTGACCATTGGTGTCGAGCTCGTCGCCAAGCCCCCTCTGTTGCTCTTCGTCGACGAGCCCACTTCCGGTCTCGACTCGCAGACCTCGTGGGCCATCCTCGACCTCTTGGAGAAGTTGACCAAGAGCGGCCAGGCCATTCTCTGCACCATCCACCAGCCGTCTGCCATGCTCTTCCAGCGTTTCGACCGTCTCCTCTTCCTCGCAAAGGGTGGCCGCACCGTCTACTTTGGCGACATTGGCGAAAACTCAAAGGCCATGACTTCCTACTTTGAGCGCAACGGCGGCTTCCCTTGCCCCGGCGACGCCAACCCCGCCGAATGGATGTTGGAGGTCATCGGTGCCGCGCCCGGCTCCCACACCGACGTCGACTGGCACCAGGCGTGGCGCAACTCCCAGGAGTACGCCGACGTCCAAGCGGAACTGCAGAGGTTCAAGGACGACCGTGGCGTCCAGCAGCCTCCCACGCAGGACAAGACCAGCTACAACGAATTCGCCGCTCCCTTCTTTGGCCAGCTCAAGGAGGTCACCTACCGCGTCTTCCAGCAGTACTGGAGAACCCCCTCGTACATCTACGCCAAGACGGCCCTGTGCACGCTCGTTGCCGCCTTTATCGGCTTCGTCTTCTACAAGGCCCCCAACACCCAACAGGGTCTCCAGAACCAGATGTTTGCCATCTTCAACCTGCTCACCGTCTTTGGCCAGCTTGTCCAGCAGACCATGCCCCACTTCGTCATCCAGCGGTCCTTGTACGAGGCGCGAGAGCGGCCGTCCAAGGTGTACGGCTGGAAGGTCTTCATGCTCAGTCAGATCATCGTGGAACTCCCGTGGAACACGTTGATGGCTGTCATCATGTACTTCTGCTGGTACTACCCCGTCGGTCTCTACCAGAACGCCATTCCCGCCGACCAGGTGACGGAGCGCGGCGCGCTCATGTTCCTGTACCTCCTCGTCTTCCTGCTCTTCACGTCGACCTTTACCGATTTCATGATTGCCGGGTTCGAGACGGCAGAAGCTGGAGGCAACATTGCCAACCTGCTCTTCATGCTTTGCCTCATCTTCTGCGGTGTCCTCGCCAACCCCGACTCCATCCCCCGCTTCTGGATCTTCATGTATCGACTATCACCGTTCACATATATCGTGTCAGGCATGCTGTCGACGGCCGTCGCAAACACAGAGGTGGTGTGTGCGGCCAACGAATTCCTGCACTTCGACCCTCCTTCCGGGCAGACGTGCATACAGTTCATGGGCAACTACATACAGCAGAGAAGCGGATACCTTCTGGACGACAACGCAACGACCGACTGCCAGTTCTGCGCGATCAAGTATACCAACGTGTTCCTGGCCAGTGTCAAGAGCGACTACGCCGACCGCTGGAGGAACTTTGGCATCGCCTGGGTCTTCATCATCTTCAACATCTTTGCCGCGCTGGGTCTGTACTGGCTGGCGAGAGTGCCGAAGAAGGGTGGCCTCTTTGGCAAGAAGAAGACTGAGTGAGCGACCTGGTGACACAAAAAGAAAAGGATGAAAAAGAAGAAAAAGTATTTGGTTCTCTGACACGAGTGGATGAGATGAAGAGAGGAACGAAGAGAGACACACGAAACCGAATAAAGGTGCCACATAACATGTATGTAATGAGCGAGCCATTTAGAGAGAGGAGAGGTCGGGTGCGAACCTTGCAAGGGCGGGAGGGAGATATGATGGCCTATGAACCCCCCACCCACCCCTCCATTCACTGGCTTTTGGTAGATCGGTGAGATCCGAGGCCAGGCTGTTTTTTTTATCTTTTTTCTACATGTAACGTTTTGCATGGGCGGACTGAGATATCCTGTGTGTAGTCACATCTCCCTCCTCAATCATGCGGGGGGGCCACTTTAGGAAAGGGTTCAGCTCAGCCCCCCCTTCATCTCTCTTAGTGTTAAGTCTTAATAGATACCTAGAAGTATGATTCTGTTTAAGAAGAAAACTTATAAATGACTTTCTTGAATGTCTTTTTTGGTGAAGTGGTGTTGTTCTCTGCGGTCGTTGGTGGGGTGCGTGAGCTGTTGGTAGGTGGCTGAGGAGCAGGTCGCTTACTTGAAAGTTGCGGATAGTGCGGACCAAAGGTTGGCGGTGCCGTGTGGCTGACGTGGCGTGGACGGAAAAAGGTTGAGTGCATGTCGTTTGTTCCCCCTGGGGGAGAATAAAATGCTGTGAAAAAAAATAAAAAGAGCCGACCTGAACGCCTCCATAAGGGCTTTCATGGAGTAGGATCTCGGTTGGGGTTGATGCATCGCGTCCGCCTTACTTTGCAGACCCTTAGGGGAGGTTGAAAGTACAGTGAAGGGGG
>JASUDE010000138.1:0-73990 GCA_034509685.1 Colletotrichum cereale
TCTTCTCGTTCTCTACCCTCTTCTGTCATTCCTTAGGTAGACCAAGCCTTTTGAAGTTGCGGTGCCGATTTCCACTGTAGCCTTATCTTGCCAGTCTGCAATGTATGTTAACCCATTAAACGCCGACCCGTTGCCCTCTTTTCATTTCCACCCCGCAAGAAGTGAACGTACGGTTTTCGGGCGACAGGTTTCACTCTCCTCTTTGCCATTGACAATAGTATTGCTTGCTGCTGCTGCTGCTCATCTAAACGGGCCTTCCTTTTCCCCTCGCCTCCCTTCGATCTCTCCTTTTGCCGCTCTCCGGGCACCCATCCTAAACCTCAGTGTCTCTCCACGTCCCTCACTTGTCTCTCTGGTTCCAGGTCCACTTCAAGCGTCGACATCATTGACACCAAGCACACGGGGTATCGCATCAACAACACCGAACCTGCCACCCTTACTCCACGGTTGCCTGGCGATTAGACAACTCACAGACCAGAGCAGCTCCCCAGCATCCAACTGTCCGTCATCTTCCTGCTTCCAGTTCCCAGCTCCCAGAACCTTGGCCATTAGTCCCGCCTCGTCGCGCAAAAGGTACCGTACCCGTCCATCCGCTTACACCGGAAACAATTCTTGCATATCCCTCTCCCTATCCCGTCACCCTGGCCCACCCTCTCGGGAAAGGCGAGTGTAGAGACATCAGTCCGTACAGAGTACCGCGTCTGCAAACCACCCCCCCTTGCTCTGCCCTCCTAGCCTTCTAGCCCCGGCCTCTATCCGTACCCATCCTGGCCAAAGCACTCTCTCAGGTCTAGCCAAGGTCCTGTCGCCCAACCGACTACCCACTCACTCGCTCGCCCACCCTGCGCTACTTCTTCTGTCTGCCGCCGGCCCTTTGCCTCCAAGACTGGTTCACTGCGCTATCTGTTGGCACCCCTACTTCGTGCTGGCGAGGCTCATCGACGCTTTGCCCAATTGGTCTGGCCTTGTTTCTCGCCGCCCATCATCCCGGTGTCTTTCTCCCCTCAATATCCTCTCCATCCCTCCCTCGTCTTCCAACACGATCCCGCTTGTCTTCCCTTCGTTCATCCCTCGAGAGAGTTCGTCAGACTAACCCCCAAGGCGCCCTCAGTAGAGAGACAGAGGTTTGCACTTCCTTGTGCCCCCTCTTAGCCTTGTCGCTTGCCTTCCGGTCCGCATTCCTCGACAAGACTTTAACTCGACCTCGAGCCCGACAAATCTCCGCCTTCCTCAATGGTATCTTGAACGTCTCCATACACTCCCTACGCTGCACCTTCGGCTCCACTTGGAAGCCTGTACACTCGCTATCACTGCAACTTCCCCGAGCCTCCACCTAACCTGATCCCATCCAACTTTGGGTTCCCTGTTGGAAGGCTCTGCTTGTTTGATCAGTGTTCAAACACTGCAGATTCCACCGCTTTGCTTTTGTGTGACTCTAAAGGTACTGTTCCGTCATGCCGTGTCCGACTCAACTCGGAGTTGGGTAGTTGATCGCAGCCAGCAATACTAATGTTGCTTTCTTTCACCTAGACCGAATCGTACCGCACTTGGTCGACGACTCTTTGAATACTTGCAGAGCAGGGAGTCTTTCCAACCCCGCTCGCAAGGTACTTCCCAGTTCCAAGAAACCACTACCGTCTCCATTCTCGACAAGATGGGCATCGGTGGCTATTTCAAGGCCGAGAAGGCCGAAGCATCTGGCAATGGCAGTCCACCTCAGTCCAGCCGCGCGGTCGCGGGTCAAGTGGTGGAAAAGGGGCCCGTCAGGGCGAGCACAAACGACATGGAGCTTCAACCACCCACCCCCCGCTACAACTCCCGCCCTCAGTCCGTTTCTGGCCGGTCTACGCATTCCAATGGCAGCTCCATGTTCCTCGACGACATCAAGCACGAGGTCATGGTCAACTACCTCTACCAACAGCAATGCTCTCACCTCTGGGTTAGCGACGGGTCCGGCGAGATCGAGGGTGTGCTTTTGCGCAAGGCCAGAGGCCAGTACATGGCCTGTCCGCCGCAGCTTGGCAATTCGCCTTTCGCCGAGGCTTGCGCCGCGCTCAACGTCCAGTGCGCCATGACTGTCAACTCCCGCGTCATCAAGACGTTTCTTCAGTGGTCTCCCGACGCTATCGACGTCCCTCTGATGAACGGTCTCAGAGTTCAGATTCTCCCCACCATTGAAGACCTCCCAAGAGCGAGGAAGCACCAGTTCGCCGCTTTCATCGCCGCTGAGGGTCTTCTGGTTGTTTGGGACGACGATGCCCTGCATCTTGTCCAAAGAGCCAAGGCTATTGAATCGGAGCTCATGGAGCTTGTCTGGAAAGCCGGTGCCGATGATGAAGAGGGCGACGAGAAGAAGGGCCCCAACGTTGCCGATTACGAGATCGACGAGGAGAGCGGCGAGATCAAGCCCGAGAGCAGACCTGTCCATCTTCTCAACACCTACTTGGTGTCGCTTACGCTCGTCATCGTCGTTGTTTCTCTCGGTGCTGCCTGGAGACAACTCGCCATTGAGGTGTCCGTCGATGGAGACTACCTGCGTCTGGCCCTTGTTGCTCTGTTCCCGCTCCAGATCTTCTTCACCCTTTTCTTCGCCCAGGTCATTGTTGGTTGTTTGGCCCAGATCTTCGGGCCTATCCGCCAGTTGACGATCAACTCCAAGTTCTACTCGGCACGGCCCCCCCCAAGGCTGCAGAGCTCGACCCTGCCCCACGTTACTGTCCAGTGCCCCGTGTACAAGGAGGGTCTCGTTGGTGTCATCGTACCTACGGTCAAGTCCATCAAGCAGGCCATGTCCACCTACGAACTCCAAGGTGGCTCCGCCAACATGTTCATGAACGACGACGGTCTCCAGTTGATTTCCGAAGAGGAGCGCCGCGCACGTATCGAGTTCTACGCCGACAACAGCATTGGTTGGGTCGCACGTCCCAAACACGGCGAGAACGGCTTCACCCGCAAGGGCAAGTTCAAGAAGGCGTCCAACATGAACTTTGGGTTGATGATTTCCTGCAAGGTCGAAGAGAAGCTTCAGGCCATCAACCGCCCCTCCGAATGGACCCAGCACGATGAAGCACAGGCTTATGAGCATGCCCTCAAGGACGTTCTCGAGCAGGACGGCCGTGCTTGGGCCGACGGTAACATTCGTGTTGGTGACTACATCCTCATTATCGATTCCGACACCCAGGTCCCTGCCGACTGCTTCTTGGACGCCGTTTCCGAGATGGAGCAGTCTCCCGATGTTGGCATCATGCAATTCTCTTCTGGTGTTATGCAGGTTGTCCACACGTACTTTGAGAACGGCATCACCTTCTTCACCAACCTCATCTACAGCGCCATTCGATACACTGTCTCCAACGGTGATGTCGCTCCTTTCGTCGGCCATAACGCCATTCTGCGCTGGAGTGCTATTCAGCAGGTCGGTTATTTCGATGAGGATGGCTACGAGAAGTTCTGGTCTGAGTCGCACGTTTCCGAGGACTTCGATATGTCACTTCGTCTCCAGTGCCAAGGCTACATTATCCGCTTAGCTGCCTGGGCTGGCGAGGGCTTCAAGGAGGGTGTGTCTCTTACCGTGTATGACGAGCTTGCGCGTTGGGAGAAGTATGCCTACGGCTGCAATGAGCTTCTCTTCCACCCCATCCGCACCTGGCTTTGGAGAGGTCCCTTCACCCCGCTGTTCCGCAAGTTCCTGTTCAGCAACATTCGTTTCACCTCCAAGATCACTGTCGTCTCCTACATTGGTACCTACTATGCCATCGGAGCCGCCTGGATCATGACCTCGGTCAACTACTTCCTCATGGGCTGGTACAACGGATACCTTGACAAGTACTACGTCGACTCCTGGCAGGTCTGGTTCTCCATCATCATCGTCTTCAACGGCCTTGGCAACGTCGCTCTGGCCATCATGCGTTACCGTCTCGGCGAGAAGAGCTTGTTGGGAGCCTTTTGGGAGAACATCAAGTGGACCTTCCTCCTCGCCATCTTCCTTGGTGGCCTCAGCCTGCACGTCAGCCAGGCTCTTCTGGCTCACATGTTTGAGATTGACATGACCTGGGGCTCAACCTCGAAGGAAGCCGAATTTTCCAACTTCTTCATCGAGGTGCCCAAGGTTTTGAAGAAGGTAAGCTCTTTTATATCACTTCCTCCCTCGACGGCGTCAGCCACGTGCTCCACATGCCAGTGGTATAGTGCTTGCTGATGTCCAACCACCCATTCCAACGTCAAATCAAACGTACCTTGCCCGAGTCGCGCTAACGCTATCCAAACAGTTCAAATTCTCCATGCTCTTCTCCTGCACCTTCATTGCCGGCATGATCATCCTGGCCGTCGCCCCCTTTGTTCCCCACGACTGGCGCATCACCGATTTCGTCGCCATTCTGCCCATGGCCACTGTCTCGGCCAGTCACTTGCTCCTGCCCATCGCACTCAACCCTGCGCTCATGACCTTCTCGTGGTAAACAGCCTACCGCGAATGGGTTGATTGTGCCATCCTTTTAATTTCCAGGGGCCCCACACGAGGCGCGTTCAAACATTGTATATCGGGCGTTTTCCGAATTGGTATAGACTTAGGACGGAGTTGCGACCGGGGAGAGATTTTGATACCTAGCTAGATGAGCACATCACACCATTGGATGGAATGGGGGTTTCGATTATATTTTCTTTCTATTCTTGTCATATCTTTCAGGATAACAAGCAAGGCAATCTTGCACACCTATCTTAAAGACTAATTTGACCTCACCACTATGAGGCTGGCGGCTGGAAACGGGACCAGACGGAGCAGGGCAATAAGGGTTGGACCACGGGACAAACGGGGTATGAAGTAGATGACTGTTCTCAACGACGAACAAACGCTCGGACATTGGCATTTAATCCCAATAGCACAAAAATTTAGACAAGAATGATATGTTGTAAACGGAAACGGTTATTCATCTGCTGACTGTGTACGTCCAACGTTACTAGTGCGGACCCGTGGCAGGCGTTGACCCCAGGACTTGGGTAAAGCGGGTTTGGTCTATGTCAGGTTTACCGAGACAGAGTCAAGTAGGTAGGCAAGCAAGCAATGAATGAAATGAACACCACACATATCACGTCACAACGCACACGGGCCACGGACAAACCGAGGAGGCGCAAACAAAGGCAAGTAAAGCGCAGATTGATTGGATCAAAGTCGTTCCATCGTTCAGAATAGCTGTCTAGGGGGCGTTTGTCTTGTCATGTCCGTGGCGACAATCTCGGATCTGCAAACAACAACAACAACAACACAAACAGGAAACCATGAAGAAGAAATGTCCCGCCCAATTCCCATCCCGTCTATATACAGAACGCCGTTCTAATCCCGTTCCAAACACGAAGGGGGCCCCCCACCTCTTCTCTACGGGCCTCTCTTTCTGCCCCCTCGGCCGTGTCTGGTGGTGGTAACCCGGTATGCCCTTTAGCAAGCACCACCTCGGTATCTATCTCTCTCGCTCTCTCTCTCTCTATTCCCAAAGTGTCTGTGAAAAGCAAAATCCCAACTTTTTAATTCAGAGGTCGACCGAGGGCGGCCTGTCACCTCTTTCAGCCCAACACAAAGAAAAAAAGACGAAGAAGCGCTCATATTATCGTCAATCGTGACTGCGTTTTACTCTTCGTCGTCCGTGTCAACAGGGTGGGGAGTTCCCTTGGGGCTGTTGAGCCACTCAATGTGTCGGAGACGACGGCGGACCTCCTGCTCCTTGAGCTCCTTCTTGGTCTTCTTCTTCTTCTTGCGGGCACGGAACTTCATCTCCGAATTGTCCTCGGCGCCAGAGTTGACGGCGCTGTTGGCGACGCTGTTGGCGACGCTGGACACCGCCGTGGAGGCGATGGCGCTGCCGGGCACACTGCTGTCCTCAAACGAGCCGAGGTTGATGGCGGCGTTGCCGCGGAGGGCGACGCGGCCGTCGTTGACGTGCCACTGCTCGGAGCACAGAGCGCCGACGAACTCCTCGTTATGGGAAATGAGTATGACACCACCCTTGAACTCGCGGATGGCGACGGCGAGACCGCCGAGGGAGTCACGGTCCAAGAAGTTGGTGGGCTCATCGAGCACCAGCAAATGGGGGTTGTTCCACATGGCACCGGCGATGACGACCTTGACCTTCTGGCCACCGGACAGCGAGCCGATCTCGTTGTGGTTGGCGATCTCGGGGTCAAGGCCGAGGTCCTCAAAGTGCTTGGAGATGACGGTGGGCTGGAGCTCACGGTAACCGAGACCCTCACGAGACGCCTCATGGTCGTCGAACTCCTGGATGAGCTTGGAGAAACCCCACTCAATCATGGTCTCACGGGAGACCTGGGTGTTGTACTTGGGGAGGTAGCCGCGCCATTTACTGCATCATGTTAGTCCCACTTCATCATCAGCTCAAAGGACGGGGAGGCTGCTTACACTTCGTATTGGAAGGTCTTCTTGTACTTCTGACGACCGACAATGGTCTCGATCTGGCGAGGGGACTTGCCGTCCTTGAGGTCGATGAGCTTGTCCATCTGCTCGCGATCCTTCTCGGAAAGCATGCGGGTCTGCTTCATGTGGACCTCGCGATCGTCGCCGTTGGCGTAACGCCACTGGAGGTACTGGTTGGGCGTCTTCTCGAGATGCATCTCAACGTGCTCGAGAGCGTGCTGCTTGATATAACCGATACGCAGGTTGGGATGCTTCTCTACCTTTCCGGTGGTGGGGATAACCTCGCCAGTGAGGATCTTGATGAGGGTGGACTTGCCGGCACCGTTGGGGCCAATAATGGCTACTCTGGATGACAGAGTAAGCTGGCAAGTGACTTCGCTCAAAGAAGGCTTGGGAGCCTTGGGGTACTGGTAGGAGACGTTGGTCATGCGGATGATGGCACGGGTCAGAGACTTGACACCGGTCAAGATACCCGGGGGCGGAAACTTGAACTGGACCTGGGAGGCAGAGAGAGTGTAGTAGCTCTTGGCCTCCGGGCGGAGCTTGACGAAGTTGGCCAGGTTGCCCTTGTAGCACGCCAGCTTCTTGTTGGGCTCGTAGTGGTAGATGTCGGTGGTAACGTTGTCAAGGAAACCGGAGTCGTGGGAGACGATCAAGCTGGTAATCTCGGGGTGGGTCTTGAGATACATCTCGAGCCAGGCAATGTTGGCAACGTCCAAGTGGTTAGTAGGTTCGTCAAGCAGCAGGACGTCGGCGCCCTTGAGCATGGCACGAGCCAAAGCCAACTTCATCTTCCATCCACCAGACAGAGAGCCAACCTTGTTGGACTGGCGACCGTCAGGGCCGTCGGTAAAACCGAACTCGGCGAGAACCTCGATGACCTTCTCACGACCACGGGCGGCGATCTCAGAGTCCTTCAGGACAAAGTCCAGGATGCTGATGTCCGCATCCTCGCCCTGGTTGTGCTCGACGTAGATGGTACGGAGGACATCCTGAGGGGGGAAGCCCTCCAGCTTGCCGTTGGCAATGCTGCGCATCAGCGTGGACTTGCCGGCACCGTTGCGACCGCAAAGACCGTAACGGTGGCCCTTGAGCAGTCTCAGGTTGGTGTGGGACAGCAGCAGCATACCACCGTAGGCCAGGGAGAAGTGAGCATTGACGATCTCGGTCTCACCATCGTCCTCCTTCTCGGGAACACCAAATTTGCGGGCGTCCTCCTCGACGTAGTGCTTCTGAACACCCTCGGCAACGGCAGTGTTGGCACTGGGGTTCTTCAGCAGCGCCTGCAGGTAAGGTGCAATTCTGCCCGAGATGCGCTGCACGAAACGGTGGTTGACATCCTCGGCAACTTGCTCGGCGATGTAGGGACGGGCCAGCTTGAAGCCCTCAGCGTTTGCCAGACCACCGTTCTTCTTGATCTCAGCATCGAGGATCTTGCCAACGTCGTCGCCAGAGACACGCTCGATGACATCCTTGTCGTCGCCCATGGCCTTCTCGATAACATCGAGGGCTCTCTTGGCCAGTTCTCGGACCTCGGGGAGGGAGGCGCGGTCGTAGACACCCTTGACACCAGGCTGCAGCTTGGGCAGGAAAGTTCTGGCCTCGATGGGGTCGTGGACCAGCTTCGTCAAGTTCTCGACGACGACAACGGTCTGACGGAGCACCTCCTGGGCGGTGGTGGGGGTGTTGAGGGAACGCTCCAGGAGGGGAGTCAGGAGAGCAAGGACAGGGGAGGTGACGATGGCGACGAAGGTGGTCATGGACAGGGCGTGGATGGCCTTGCGCAGGGTTTCGGTGGAGGGGTGGTGCATGGTCTCGATGAGGAGGGGGATGCGAGGAGCGACATCGTCGTTGGACATGAGGCCGGTGAGGGCGGCCATGGTCAGGACAGCCTGCTTCTCTACCTCGGACTTGAGGTCGTGCATGCCGCCCTCGACGAGGGGGATGAGACCGGCCAGCTTGGTACCCATGGACTCGCGGAGGACGTCCTGCTCTTCGGCCTGCTCTTGTGTGGAGCCGACAGTCTGCTTGGCCTTTTCGGCGATCTTCTGGAGGAGCAGGAGGGCGGCAGCGGTGCCCTGCCACTTTCCTGTCTTCTTGGCGAGATATGTATGCAGGACGGGGAGGAGGCCGACGACGAGAGCCTCGGGGCTCAGGTTGTTGAAGAGAGCGTCCAGCGCGTATTGGGCGGACTCGCGAACGACGGAGCCCTTGTCGGCAAGCGCATCGAGAGCGCAGGGAACCACGCCGCCATCCTCGAGTAGGAAGACAACCTCGCTCAGAGGAGACTTGGGAGGAAGACGCTCAAAGAGGGCGCCGAGCAGGTTCTGAGCAGACTCGCGCAGCTGGGGGGACTTCTTGTTGGCGGCGGCCTTTTTGGCCTCGGCGAGGATTCCGTACCGGTGCAGACCAGCGTATCCGACCGTGTTGCTCAGGACTTCGCAAAGACCGTATGCGGCATCGACCGAGGCTGCGGAGGTGGTGGCTGTGAAGATCGAGTCCAGGAAGGCGGAAATTTCCTCCTGGGATGGCGGGGGAGGGGCATCGCCCTTGGCCACGACGGTCATCGTCGCTTGCTGTTCTTGTTGCGATAAGGGCGGGGTTACAGGGTGAGGCATGGAAGCGGCGGCCAACACTCTCTAGAATGAAGGAGAGAGAGAGAGAGAGAGAGTGAGAGGAGGAGAGAAAAGGGACCTCGCTTCTGCTATTTCGAAGGAGGAAGAGGGGAGGAAGGGGAAAGCGCTCGTCTGTCCTCTCTCTTGGACTCCGAGTTGTGCGGGAGTGTGTGTGTGTGTAGGTCGTGAGCACCAAGAGTTTCCCCGTCGCAACACAATTTTTTTTCTAGTTTGGGTAGATTGGGCATGTCCGGGCGCGAATTTCCCCCCTCGTCCCTCTTTGTCCCTGTTATCCACCAGCAGAATCGCATCCTTGGCCCATGTGAAATTTTTTTGCTACGGTACGGAGTAAGGGACTTGTTCTAGTTTTGCCCCGTTCTCTATCGTGAACGTCTCATTGGTTCGAGTACCCGGCTCGTCTCCATACTCGGCTTCAACCCTTGTAACGGTACGTACCGCGTAGGCTCCGTACCTCATCTTTTTCGCTCCGCCGAGAAGGGCTCTTGGTGCCCGAATTACCAATCCAACGACGCTGTCCCTTTCCTTGCAGGTGACTCGGGGGCAACAGGAAAACCTACACACACACACACACACACACACACATACCGGCAAAAGAGCTTTCCTGTATTCTGGGAAGGCGGGCTGTTTCCGGACCGGAGCATGGTTCCGGTCACGGATGTCCTATAGGAGAAGCGCGGCCCACCCTGCGGTAGTGCCCCTCCGTCTCGGCGTAGACTGGAAATCTTTGTACCCAAGGACAGGCTGGTTGCATAGTCTCATGGCCGCCGTTTCGTCTCGAAAATTAGTAGATCACATCCGTCCTTCTGGCAAGTCATTAGCCACCGGGTCTCTAACTAAGACTTGTTTCGTTCCTCAGTAGTCGAGAAAAGGGGGCCGGAGAAGCCGAGCATAGAACTCTTGGTTTGCACCCTCTTTTCCGCATTCCTTTTTGTTCAGTTTTTACCATTCGCGAGTCTCGGCGTTCCCTTGTGGCTGGCAGGCTTTTATTCCCCTCTTATCTTCGTTGGTCCCCCATTTCCCAGTGATAAAACAGGGTCAAGGTATGAATACTAGGCTTAAAAGTGTTTAGCCACGCTTCTCAAAACATCCGCCAGGCACTTGTCAACGCAGGTCGGTGATAAATCTTGGCCATCGACACAACTACCCGGCCGTGCAAGGCCACTGTATGACTGTCCTATGCCTGGATTCGCTGGAAGATTTCAACAAGATTCGCCGCTGCCATACTGTCACGTACTACATCACATATGATCTGGGGTCGAGAGCTATAATAAAAGCATCGTAGGTGTCCATCACGTGAGGCGGTCCAAGTGGTGGTGGCAGTGCATGATGCTAGTATGAGAGTAGAGTTCACAGAAAATGTCGATCGGATGGAGAGGAAACCCTTCGTGGGCGGTCTTGTGAGGCTCAAATATCTGCTGGGATGCCATACCGTCAACCTGCGACTGACTCCGTGTTCATTGCACTGGTAGGGGTGCTGCGGGTGTACAATTTCCAGCGTGTGCCAGCCGTCATGACTGTTTGTGTGAGACGGCGTGTCTATTGTTTTTGGAGAAGGACGAGCGGGGATAGGGTCGGTCGGTGACATTTCCCGATTTTTCTTCTTCTTTTTTGAAGTCTTCATTTCGTCTCACCGAGCGTCGGTTGACGATGTTCGGTTTCTAGCAATGATCGTAGAGACGTACGTTTATGAGCATCACATTACCGGCAAGCATGGCCCTCGGGGTGGGGATGTCGGCATCGGATCTTTGGAATTCGAAGACGGGACGGGGCCACGAGCAACCGAGAGGCGGGAGATCTCCGGGATCGCTGGAAGGACGACGCGTCGGCTGGCTGGGACTGGAATGGCGATGCGAGCGAAACAGATGGGAATCCGGCATGCTTCCAACACATCCAATTGTTCCAGGCAAGCCAGGCTCTCGCTGTTTTGTTTTAGGGGACACTAGGCCCGTGCTGCCGACGTCCCGCACTTGAAACCGCAGTGGGGGGGGAACATCGCCCCACGTTAGGGCCGTCCGAGTCCCTGGCAGCGTGGGCGTCGTCGCTAAATGGGACAAGCCGCAGGCGGGGCTGCAAGCCGAAACCTAATGTACCTACCTACCTACCCACCTTAGATACTGGGAGAACAGACCCAACACCCCGTCCTGCACCCCGTCATCCTCTCGGTTGTTTTGTCACTCTTGAGTCCATCATTCGAATCTACCTTACTCAACAACCCTCGCTGTATAGACCAGCATCACACCACAACTGCCATTCAAC
Organism: Colletotrichum cereale; assembly: GCA_034509685.1. NCBI lineage: Eukaryota > Fungi > Ascomycota > Sordariomycetes > Glomerellales > Glomerellaceae > Colletotrichum > Colletotrichum cereale. The sequence goes on from JASUDE010000138.1 coordinate 11,311, forward strand.
GTCAACGATACCCGGATCGGTCCACCTGAATACGCGGTCTGGATACGCATTGAGCGATGCTTCTCTTGTCGAACTCGACCTCTGCTCCCAGAATTAGTCGCTAGACCTTCCTGGTGTGCTCGGGCAATACGAAAACTGCTGTTTTTCTCTCGCGCAGGGAGCCTGTGGCTTTTTAGTAGCTCGCTGCTGCCCTATATACATCCAATAAACCGTCTACGAAGCCTGGTCATCTGCCCATGATGGACCCCAGCAAAGAGGGACTCCTCGACAAGTCCCGTCGCTCCTACGACAGAAACTCTGAAGACGGCTCCGACATCGATGCTACCGAATACCTACCACGAGACGACCAGAAAGAGGAGTCGTCGTTTTCGAAGCCCGCTTTCCTTTCCACCGGATTTCCCGGTTGTTTCGCGGCTGTCAAGAGAGCTTGCCATGGACGCTCACGATTATGTCTACTCGTCACCGCCCTCGCTGTCATCATGTGGATCGTCATTAGCGCCGGAGGTGCTATCATGTACAAGAAGTTCAAGGGCGCTCCGCCCACCGGCCAGTCGCCGCCCTGGTACCCGACTCCCAAGGGTGGAATATCCAAGAACTGGGCCGAGAGCTACAGGAAGGCGGGCGAGATGGTTTCCAAGATGACGCTGCCCGAGAAGGTTAACATCACCACTGGAACCGGCTGGATGATGGGTCTCGCTGTCGGCACCACTGGTCCCGCTGTCCACGTTGGCTTCCCCCAGCTCCAATTGCAAGACGGGCCGCTCGGCATCCGGTTTGCAGACAATGCGACTGCCTTTCCCGCTGGCGTCACCGTGGGCGCTACCTGGAACCGGGAGTTGATGTATGAACGAGGAAAAGCACACGGACAAGAGGCGCGGGGCAAGGGAATCAACGTGCTCTTGGGGCCCTGCATCGGCCCCCTTGGCCGCTTGCCGGCAGGTGGTCGCAACTGGGAGGGCTTTGGCGCCGACCCGTACCTACAAGGAATCGCTGCTGCCGAGACCATCAAAGGCATCCAGGACCAGGGCGTCATGGCGACCGTCAAGCACTTTGTCGCAAACGAGCAAGAGCACTTCCGCCAGAGCTGGGAATGGGGGCTACCCAACGCCATTTCTAGTAACATTCAGGACCGCGCTATGCATGAGCTTTACGCGTGGCCGTTTCTTAATGCAGTGAAGGCAGGCCTCGCGAGCGTCATGTGCAGTTACAACATGGTCAATAACTCGTACGCGTGTGACAATTCCAAGCTCCTCAACGGTATTCTGAAGGACGAGATGGGCTTCCAAGGGTTCGTCATGAGCGATTGGCTCGCGCAGCGCTCGGGCGTCGGCAGCGCGCTGGCCGGACTGGACATGACCATGCCCGGCGACGGACTGTTTTGGTCTGACGGGAAGTCTCTTTGGGGCCCCGAGCTCACCAAGGCCGTCCTGAACGGATCCGTCCCCGTTGACAGATTGGATGACATGGTCGTGCGCATCGTGGCCTCGTGGTACCAGCTGGGACAGGACGACAAGAAGCTGTTCCCGGACGAGCTCCCCAACTTTTCATCGTGGACCGACGACAAGATGGGAACGCTCGCTCCTGGCAGCAAGACCCCTCAAGAAGAGTTTGAGGTGAACAAGTACGTCAACGTGCAGAGCGATCACTCGGACGTGGCGCGCCGCGTCGCTGCTGAGGGCACGGTCTTGCTCAAGAACGAGAACGTGCTGCCTATCAGCAGAGACGGCTTCATTGACGCCAAGCGCAAGCGCCACGAAGGGAAGCTGAAGATTGGAATCTATGGCGAAGACGCCGGCCCCGGCAACGGACCCAATTACTGCAAGGACCGCGGCTGCAACCAGGGCACGCTGGGCTCCGGATGGGGCAGCGGCGCGGTTGAGTTTCCCTACCTCGTACCGCCAGTCGAGGCCCTGAAGAAAGGTTTCAAGTCTGAAAAGGTCGAGCTGTCCGAGTTCCTCACCAACTCGCTCCCGTTCAAGAAGGACCCGTCCATCTTGTACGACCAGGATGTCTGCATCGTTTTCGCCAACGCGGACTCTGGCGAGGGCTTCCTCTCCTGGGGCGGCATCGGCGGAGACCGAAACGACCTCAAGCTGCAAAAGGGCGGAGACGACCTCATCCTCCAAGTCGCCGAGAACTGCGGCAAGGGCGATGGTAACTCGGTAGGGGGCGATACCATCGTGGTTATTCACTCCGTTGGACCCGTTGAGATGGAGCGATGGATCGAGCACCCTGGCGTCAAGGCGGTTTTGTACGCGAACCTGCCTGGACAGGAGAGCGGGAACGCTCTCGCGGATGTCATCTTCGGCGACGTGAACCCCAGCGGCAAGCTGCCGTACACCATTGCCAAGTCGCTGAAGGATTTTGGACCGGGTGGACAGATTCTGTACCTGCCCAACGGTGTTGTGCCCCAGCAAGACTTCTCTGAGGGGCTATACATCGACTACCGCCACTTTGATAAGCAGGGGATCGATCCTCGCTTCGAGTTTGGGTTTGGCTTGTCGTATACAACATTCGAATTCTCCAACGTTGTTGTCGAGGGCGTCAAGCCCAAGAGCCCACTCCCAGCCGCCCGCCCACCGCCCGCTGCAGAACCACCGAAGTTCAGCGACAAGATACCCGACAAGAAGGAGGCGTTGTTCCCCAAAGGCTTCCGCAAGCTCAAGAAATACGTCTACCCGTACCTGGACACCGTGGACGACATCTCGACGGAGCCGTACCCCTACCCAGATGGCTACGACGTGGAGCAGCCCCTCTCGGAAGCCGGTGGCGAGGAGGGCGGAAACCCGGATCTGTGGGAAATATACGTCACCGTCAAGGCGGACGTGACCAACACCGGCGCCGTCGCCGGCAAGGTCGTCCCCCAGCTGTACCTCACCTACCCGAAGGATGTCAACGGCGTGGACTTCCCCGTCAAGGTGCTTCGTGGGTTCGACAAGTTCAACTTGGAAAAGGGCGAGAAGAAGACGGTGACATTCAACCTGACGCGCCGCGACCTCAGCTACTGGGATGTCCACCTCCAGAACTGGGTCATGGTCACGTCCGGAGAGTACTCGTTCCTCGTCGGCGAGAGCTCCAGGCAGCTTTCAAGGGTTGGCAGCTGGTAATGTGCTTCTCTGGGTTCAACGGTTGAGAAGGCCATGGACGCTCAGGGATGGGAAAATGTAAGTAGTACAGGCCACGGGTTGCAATTCTTGTTGGATATCGTTCACGTTCAGGGTCACGAGTGTGGTCAGCGTGATCACGCATTGTCGTGTGTGTAAATGCAAATAGAACCGTTCAATTACGCTCTGTGTCCGTTTGTGCTACTCGTCTCCCTATTACGGTTCACCTGCGCAGCCTGTTGTGCCAGCCATGCCCGGAACACCCGTTGCACGCGTTCTTGCTTCCTCTGAGCCATCCTGTTCCGGTACTCTCGCCCCAAGCAAGATCTTGCTGTTGGGCAGAAGAAGGTCTCCATACCGGTCTCGGACTGGGGGTGGAGGGAGCTTCAGTTGGCACCAGGAGGCGGATTCTCGCGAGCACCGCACTCATACTCGGAGCACAGGAGGGCGTCATAATTACCAATATACTTGTCTAACAGTCCGTCAGTCAGCCACCCCCCCTTCAAATCTCATTCGTCGCGTCAAAAGGTAGCAAACTCACCAAGGTTGATGCTCGTGGCCTGGAAGTCGCCCCGTTCGTCCAGACACCTGCACGCGAGGTGGGCCGTGCCCCAGCGCTTGCAGTCGACGCAGGTCGAGGAGAAGCCGCCGTCCCGCTGGTAGACCAGCAGGCCGCGTTTATTGCCGAGCATGTGGTCCAGGCCGATGCGGGTCCAGTAGAGGGTGCCCCGGCGCTCGCCGCTGCCGCGGCAGTTGGCCCAGATGACGTTGTTGAGCTCCCAGACGACCCAGTTGGGGGCGCAGGTCTTCAAGAAGCCCCCAGCTTTCTTCTTGCCAGAGAGAGAGCGCGCGTCGGGGCGGTGTTCGGCGAGGATGGAGGAGGAGGGCCCGACTGCGTGGGCGCGCTTGGGCAGGCCAGGGTGACCCTTCTCGTCTTCGGGGTCCTCGTGCTTGCCTTTCTCCTTGGAACCCTGCTGATAAGGGCCATCGCCTTCAAGCCTCTTGGCGAGGGGCTCGGCTTGGCTGTTTATGATATCGTCAGAGACCAGGTGAGGGACGAAGGTTGCAGGGAGGGAGTGAATGGACCTTTTGTGGATGAGAAAGGTGCTGTCGGCCGAGTGTAGCTTCGTGGAAGGGGCGGTGACAGTGTGGAAGGTCGCTGGGAGTACAGAGGGGAATGAAAGATCAGAATTCGCGGTGGCAACAGCCTTGATGGACTTTGAAGAGTGAGCGAGGGAAGAGGCGGTGGTCGAGTGAGGCTGTGCGTTGATCTGGGTGACGATGAGGCCGGCCACGAGACCTAAGGCGGCAAGTATCTTCATCTTGGCTGATCTGTAGCTGTGCCGGGCCTATCGTAGGTACGTGGTTTAGAAGGGAATATCTCAAGTGATGTATTCTTTGTACTCGTGTGTATGACTTGAAGAAGGTTCACCTTGAGTGTGTGAGATGAAGATTTTCGGGTTTGGTAAGGATGAAGGGAGTGAAAGAGTACTGGGTGTTGCTTTCACCTGGTCCTTATGCCCCAAAGTGAAGTTTTCTTTCTGGTCACGTGTGTAGTCTTTACTTTGTGAGCAGGTGGTCAAGACAGGTTCCTTCCTTCCTGCCTGACTTTGAGAAAATGGGACTGGAAGAGGAAGGCCTGATCGGTGAAAGCTCTCTTTCGCAACCATGCCGAGGGGGAGGGTGGAGTCTAAGGTCACTGCTTCAACATCAAGGTTGTGCAAACACTTGGAGATCTCTTTGAACCTCGCCCACTGAATGTTACACAGCGCAGAGAACAGTATCCATATCTTGCCATATCACCCAGATCTGGTACTCGGTTTGCGACTAGCGCACAGTTGTTGACATGGGCAAATTCAGAGCTTGAAATCAACAAGGCTTGCAGTCAGGAACATGGTCTCTTTCCTAACTATCGTCTGCGTATTCTTCACAAGTCTTCATCCTTATTCTTTTGTGACTAAAGGGTTATATGTTGATAAAGTTTGCTTCGTTTATGGCATAGATGAGTGCAGTGTACAGTGTACGGTAGGGACGTCAGCCATACTAGGCCATCATAGGGCAACTTAACAGGTCGAGAGGTTTGCCAGAGGTTGTGGTGAGCACAATCGATGTCGACAATAGGATGGCTACATCATTCTAGACGTAAAGGATGGCGATATCGTCTTTGAGGTTGTTTTTAACACTCTCCAAGCCGAATATTGTACTACCGGAAAGGGGGCCAAGACGGAAGACACAAAATAAGGGGAAATATGTGATACAAGTGGTAGGAGGTCTGCTGGAAGTAATTTCGGCCCCCCCTGACAGTGCCAGGGGGCCAGGTTCGGAGAGACTAGGATAAATGTTGATGCTTGAAGAGTTACGATGATGCTCACAGCTAAGAGCCTACTTCTCTGACGGTTCTAGAGACTAATATCTTATCATCTTCTGGTAGTTAGAGCTCTCGCTGTCTCTTCCATCCCTCTTCGACGTTTGAGATGGTCTACCAGCCAGACACGAGAGGGCTGAGGGAGACGGAGGGTCTCAGAGACCCAAAGTATGGTAGCTCTTGTTAGCAGGTGCCATCAGGAATTTGACAAGAAAGGTCAAAGGAGTTTTCTGTTAGCCAAGGATGATGTTTCTCGTCCATGTACGCTCTGCTTGTTGCCTAAGAGAGCTCGAAGACCAGGAATACAAGGCTGGCCTTGGGAAATTCCCTCACCACACCGATTGCTTGATGACGATGCCTGCGAAAACGTCTGGTCAAAGCCAATCCACAACATCTCAGCCTTGATACCACATGTGACAAATATATTGACAACGCAAACAGACTGCCTAATGCAAGGGCCATAAAGTTGCCTATCGATTGGCCCCAGTGCCTGACATATGCCGCTGGCCGAGGCCCAGCGTCCAACATTACACAGTTGATTAAGCTTGTGGCCAGAAAAGCCAATGGATCCATGCGAGTAGTGCTCTGGCTTGTTGCTGTCACGCGATTGCAAGCCTTGGCTCATGGCAAGCACGCTGCCGTGCACCGTCAACCATTGTTTGCTGCACTCATCGTTTGACTTTGTTGAGCACTTTTGGGCTTGTCGTCGCCCTTTTTTCATCAGTCAATTTCATGTTCGAACTCGACGGCTCCCTTGGGTGGGATATTTAACTCTCTTTCTCCTCACCGACTTCATGCGACGCTTGTCTTACAGAGTGTAACACATTCCACGCTTCATCTATCCCACAATGGTCAGATTCCTTTCTCTTGTACCCCTCAAAGGCCTTGTGCTTGCCCTCGGCGCCGCCATGGTCGCCGAGGCCGGATTCCTAAGCGACGGTTGCGGTTTCATGGATGATGGCCCAGAGTTCACCCTGCGCGGCGACGGGTCCATCACGACCTACTGCAATGACAAGATCTGCAGCACCGTGACCTTCACCGTCATCAATCTGAACGACTGCATCACCAACGAGTACGGCAATCTCAAACCCAAGGCCGAGGGATACTAGTAATACCCCTTTTTGAGATGACTCGTCTCTTGGGAGACGTATACTTGCTAACACGGAATTGCAGCGGCAACTTTTGGCACAGCTGCAAGGATTGCAGGATCGAGGGCACTTACATCGTCTGCCAGTGCGCGAAGGGCGATGGGAGCTTCAAGGAGTCCTCTCTCAACGTCGGTAAGTACACGCAACTGCAGGCTGTCTGGCGACGAGGACTTGTACTGATCCGTGCCGCTCAAGACGGCATCGTTTTCAACTGGAACGGATACCTAGCCTGCCACAGTCAAGTCTCGAATTGCTACCCGATGCCCTGGAGCTGCAAGCCCGCAAACTGGTGGCCCGATGGGTGGCGTCCCACCATCGTCAACACCCCGTGTGACATCTGGCAAGCCGCCACGATGGCGCCGGCGAACCTGACACTGCCGCCAGGGTTGAAACTGTCGACTAATATGTTGTCCGAAGGAAGGGCGTAGCCAGGGCCTGGAACAAAGGCCAGAGACATGGCTGGAGATACGTTTGTCATTGCATGGTGGCGAAATGGAGCCGGACACGGGAGCGTGGACATGAGGGGTACGTTCAGAAGAAGTACACCGCGGATGGACTGAGTGGGGGAGCCAGTACCTAGAAGAAACGATGTAACTTGGACCAAGATTGCAAATAACGTATGGAATTGAAGTTGCACGAGCAGTTGTACGAGAAGTGGCTTAAGGCGGCTGACCACACACACCATCGTCGTGAAGGAGGGCAAGGACACCAAGAGCCTGAGCAGAGTAACACGTGTCCTGAGTGACTCAACGAGCAGTAGCACGATCACGCGTGTGCTGGAAAGTCTGTACTACCCGGGTGAGCAGTGATGTCAGTGAGGGTATCTCATTGTAGGTGGTAGATGGCAACTCGGCGACCCGAGGGAGTTTCTTTATCGACAAATGGGCGAGATAAGCGGACGCCGCCCGGGGACTCGGCGACCCAGGGCTCTGAAATACATTGTATGTAGGGCGGCTGCAGTCAGCAGCGGTATCCGAAGGTCACAGGCAGGTGAGTGACGGTGCGACCAGCCACATGGTTGGGTAAGCCGTCAATCGGATATACGGCGTCTGATGAGGGGGGGAAGTCTCGGGAAACGATGCTTTGTGTAGATGCCTATCCATCGAGATGGCTTACACAGCATTGCAGCCTGTTCACAGCTGACATATCGTCGGCCACCGCGGGAAATGACGCCTCGTTGCAGGACCATTGCAGGACGGGACTGTTGCAGACAGCCGATGGTACCTCGGAATAAGCCGGGTGTCCGATGAAGCGACATTGCTCAACCGCCTCACCGCAGTTGCTTTCCGGAATTCAAATCCCGACCGATTAGTTGCACAGGCACGTGAGATGAGGTGCGAGGTGGTGTGTTTGGAGGGAACTTGGTGTCCCGTTTCTCTGGCGGGGTTAAGATGTAATAGGGGGGATTAACGGTGTAGAGACGGAAAACAGAAAACAGGCTTGGGGTCCATCGGGAAGGGCGAGCATGCAGCAACAGGGTTGGAAATACACTGCACCCGATGCAAGGGACTGTTCTACAATCTTGCATTCAAGATTCGTGCAACAGGCAGCCCAAGATACCTAGCAGAATATTGTGCGAGGATGCATGCGCGGGCTCCCTCCGTGAAAGATAAAACCCAAACGAGGAAAGAGCATTCCTGAATCCTTCGCGCGTGTGGCATGTATCCACCCACCCACCTTGGATAGGTTCCTGGTACTAAGGGCCGAAGGCGGAGCAGCCACATGGGGCAAGCCACTCTACCAACCTTGAGATTTCCCCTAACTGCGCTGGGTGAACCCCCTTCATTGGATGGCAGGTCCCGCCTGAGCCTATTCAGTGGAGCATCTGCCCCTCGGTTGTGGCGCAGTCGTGGCCCATCCTTGCTGTCGTCAGATTCCATGTGAGGTTTCCTCTCTCTTTCTCTCTCCCACCACATCCCCGCGCCCCAGTCTTTGTCAGTTAAGGCGCTTGCTTCCAATTTTAATCACCGTTGTTTGTCTATCCATACACAGCGTAACGCAGCAAACCAAACTCTCTCATTCCGCGCTTGAGCATCTCGTCAGTCATGGTTGTTGACGGTCTCTCCGTCGTTTCCTCTTCGAACCGCATGCAGGTATAGATGGCGCCTCATCTGTCAATGAGAGCTGCCCGGATCATAGGGTACCCGCGCCAGTCTGCCTTGCCAAATATCCAACACGAGCCTTTTCTTCTCTCCAGCGGGTACATGCCTGAATCCCATGGTATCTGGAACTTTTGTCAGTGTGTAACCAGAAGGGGTCAACATTGTTCTGCAGCATGGGCTGGTCCATGATCGACCGGTCGCGCCTCAATGCGGCCGTAACCCGTCGATCGATCTCTTCGGGTAGGGCTGGATGTCAAATTTGCATTCAGCCTTGATTTCAGCAGCATGGCAATACCCTCGACAGGATAATCTCACGCCAGCTTCATTGGCCAGTATTCTAGGCGCTCGAGATGATGTTGACAAGGAAGGCGCCCCAGGCCCTAGTCGCCCCGGTTTATACACACTGGCCTCTCAAAGCGCCAAATAAACAAGCGCGCAGACATGCCACCCCGAAGCAGATGTTCACTATCCTAAACCAGATGACTACCTTTCTGGGCATCCAGGTCCCAAGGATCCTTGGTAGGAAGCAATTACGCTACGTTCACAGACCTCAGTTCCTCCTCTGCGAGCCTACGAGTCTACAGAGATTAGGATGCGGGGCACCGGCCGATGTGCAAATGGGTTAACCCGAGCGCACAGAAGCTCTAGTCAACATCCAATTCAGCCCTACGGAAGCATCCCTGCATCTGCGACTCAGATCAGGGTGTCCGTTATCTTGGATAGCACTACCCACCCCACGCGCGAGCTTCACCCAGTCTGACACAGACAGAGTCGATATCACAAATGCGGCAAGGCCATATGTAGTCATACCGCTGCCAAATCGCTGGGGCTGGGTCTGGGGGTGGCCAGCTTCGTCGGCCCAGGCGGAATTTAGACACTGCTTTTGTCATGCGGGGTCAACGATGCGGGCAGCATGAGTCCGCACCGTGCCCTGGCCCGGCTTTCATTCCGGTCCGCCCCGATGCACTCAAGCTCGACGACACAAACAACGGTCTCTAACCGGAAAGAACCCTATCGATACGGCATCGTGGTTCAAATCACGTCTACCTCCGCTGGGCTACCAGAGGGAGCTTCCTATCCCGGTCAGCAGCAGCGCCACTGCCTTCTCTCAATTCCCTACGTTCTCCGGCCACACACCGAAGCCGCTAGATGCATCCTTGCTTGAAGATGCAATCCGCGTTCACTCGATCAATCAGATCCCCAGGATGACCACGGCCTTTGAGCCCATGCCACGGACGCGCCCTTCGCACCCCCCACCACTAAAATCTGACGTTGTCTTTCGTGGAATCCTGGGGACCTTGTCTCTCCGCCGACCGTATCTAAGAGCAGCCTATGGCCGATCGTACGTCGTTCCTCCTCCTTGGTAGGGCTGCATCATAACTCTTCTGGAGCCTGCCACACCAGAGACATGCATCGCCGGCCGCTTAGCCGCTCCGACTGATGGGTTTAGCCCATTATGATCGCCCATCGTCATCGGCCGGGGTAGCTGTATGGGTTCCGGACAAAAATATGTTCTGCTCTGTCAGCAGTTTCTTTTGCCGGCGTCTGTCTCGTCTCGGCCAATCACTGGCTTCAACCTCGTTATCCCGCCCATTACTTTGCGCCGACCACTCTCACGCAGGTCAAGCTCCTAGCGCAACGAGTCATCAAACGCCCGAGAATGTTCGACATTGACTAAAGGTGCAGCACAGCCGGTTTCCTGGGACAGATGGGGGCTTGGAGTCGGGATTAGGGTGACCACCCGTCGGCTGTTCCTGGCCCCAGTCCAACCCCCACCTTCGTCTTTTGGCTCTATGCCACACTCGGCTTTGAGGTTTCGAATGCCGTATCCCATGGCTCACTTCCCGATACCTCCCATCAGCCCCAGCCTCAGCTCCGGCCGTAGGTGCCGCAATGTGGATTCCTGCCCGTCTAGGGTTCGGGCCACCCTACTGGTATCGTCAGAGTGATTGATGCTCAGCACCAACACCCGTGGCTTGCACGCCGTTGACTGCATCTTTCAACCGCAGTTCTTCCCGTCATCCTCTTCTCCTCTCGGCCATTTAGATTATGCATCCGCCGTTCCAAACGGCTCTCTCCTTCAATACCCGACATTGCCGGATGTCTTCCTTGGTATTACTACTTCCTTCCAAGCCTTCTGACCTCTTCGCCGGCTATCCAAAGGCCCACAGAGGCACATAACCGCTTCTTCGTCATAAGAATTCTCCGGGTATCTTTGCTGCGGAGACCCTTTGAGAACCTCAAACGGCTATTTCGACTTGCCAACCGTCCTCCTCCGACGTCATTGTGCGGATCGACATCTTCAGCTGGCTACCTCAATTGTACCTTCTGCGAGACTCAAGGTTTTATTGAGGTGGATGGACGGCGTCATGGGCTCTGAATTGGATTCCAGGGGATGGGATATATCAACGACTGTGCCCGACCTCAACACAACATCTTCCTTCACCCACAGATACAACAACCTCACTGGACTCAAAGACCAACTCGACCAACACACACAGTTCACATTCGAAGATATACTTGTTGCCTTTTCGCCATCATATCTTCACCAGGAGTCTCTCCCTTCCCGTATATCGATAACTGCCATGTCTTCATCACGTTCCGGCCGTTCGGGAGGATCATCGGGTCACCGCAGCTCCAAGAGTAGCAAGAAGCCAAGGGCGGTTCAAGTTAGTCACGGTCTCTTCTTTGTACTACATCCCTAAGACGAACCACTGGGACAACTCCCTCCCCTCTTCTACATATGCCTTCTTGACACCCCCAGATCACTTAGGCCCCCTTTCCCAGATCGTTTGAACTGACTTCCGTCACAGCGGTCGATCCAGCAGCTGATCGAGTCCCTCGAGACACACCGTGTCAACACCCTAACAGAGCTTTGCCGCATCGAGCGCGTAGCGGCGACGTGCGAGAGCGAGGAGGACGCCTTGGCTTTCCAGGGCCCGATGACCTCCGCCTGGGACTATTACGTCAACAGCAACCAGTTCCTGACGGAGCTTCGCGGCCTGACGCGGAGCTATCCCATGTGCAGCGACATCCTCTACGACGCCCACGTGCGAGTGCGCAACGACCCCAACTCGAACAAGAGCTGGAACCTGGCGTGGCTGTGTCTGGTTAAGATCCAAGAAGAGTGAGTACCCCAACCACCCCTGCGGACACGGACGGGGCGAGTTGCACAGATGCAAAGAGAAGCTGACCACACGGTGCGTCGATAGTGACCTGGTGTCGGGGTACGCCGCTCTCGAGGCCGCGAAACCCGAAATGTGGGGAGGCCGCGAGCCTTCTCAGGACGAGGCGGCCCAGCTTGGCGCATGCTTCGAGTACGAATGGAACAAGGCCGTCGACACCATGCTCCGGCACTGGGCCATCCCCCCGACTTGGTACTGATCGCGCTCGAATCCCGGCGCGGCGAAGACGACGACGACGAGACCTGCGTCACTGCAGGGTGAGGCGAAGCATGATGGCGTAAGCATACTTTTGGGCATTTGGTAACGAGCGACCTTGGGCGGTACTTATCTGGCCGGTGAAGCATTGGGATTTGGCACTGGCATCAGCGTTTGATAGTATACGCCGCATCCATTCTAGGACGGCATTGGATCTTTGGGCGTATCTTTGTTGGGTCTTTCTTCTGTTTCTTTTACATCTCATCCTATCATATACCGAAGGGCCGGCACCCAAAGGGCAAAGTGTATCGCGAGGGAGGGGGGACTGGGCTTCTGGCAAGCCCCTGGAGTTCTCTCTCATCACTTCGGATAGGCAGCATGACCAAAAAGAGGAGTTTTTTGTTCTTTCTACCATCTTTCCGAATGCTTACGATGAGTGAGCACTCTCGACGTATCGAAGTAGGCAACCGGAGAGCGGGGGCCATTCTGATGCGCATATAGTGAGCCTGGGTGGACCGGACACTCGAGGGGTGGGTGGACAGGTGAATCAATCATCAATTCTATCTTGATTGCTCTTTCAAGATCTAGCCCTGTAGTAGTAGCCTCTTGGATCTAAAATAACAACAAAAACAGTGCTTTCTGCCTCCTCTCATCCGTGAGGGAGGGGGGGAGACCGTGTGTGCCCCTCTATCAATGCAAAATAAATAAATGAAAAATGAAAAAAAAAATAGCTGTACCCGCTGTGCCCATATACATTCCCGGCTCTTGGCAGACGCTATGATTCCCCGACATTTTCTTTTCGACACACATCTAGTAAAATCCATGACTCTTTTCTAAACCGGACGGTGTTTGGTTACGACCCCGGGCCCCTGAGTCCCGCAGTCACATGTTGGGCGGTTTACGGCTCGGACTCGTCGCCGTCGGTGCCATCCTCCTCGCCGACCCAGTCGTCGCTTTCGAGACCGCGATTGCGAATGGCAAGGGAACCGAGCCAGCCAAGCAGAGCGATGCCCCCGAAGATGCCCCAGGCCAGGGCCTCGCCCTTCGGGTGCACGCGCGTGGAGAGGGTGAAGAGCGCGCCGGAGACAAAGGGCCCGAAACTACGGCCTGCCGCCGAAAGAGTCTGGGCGATGCCGTTCAAGGTACCTAGGGTGGCATGGTTCGGAGCGCAGTTTGTAATCTAGAGAGAGGGGTATACTGTCAGTGGGCAGGTTCGTAGTCACGAAAGCCGGCTTAAGCTTACCAGAAGCATCACGCTAGACAGACCGCCGACGGCGCATATGTTCTTGACGATGAGGACGATTCCCAGCTCGATGTACAACCAGACGGAGCCGGTGCCGAGGCCGAAGAACGGCTCGTCGTCCAGGTAGCCGATCCACGGCATCAGGGCCATGCTGATGGCCAGTCCCAACAAAGCAATGCGATAGGTGCCCAGGTTGCCTAACCGCGTCTTCAAGGGCTGGAAGAGGAAGCCCTGGAACACGATGGTGGCCACGCCAGCGAGACTCAAGCTGATGCCGATCTTGCTAGGTGGCAGGCCGCGGCCCGTCGGCGGGTTGGCGTCGGCGAAGATGGGGTAGAGGCTGTTGAATGAAATGTTGGACAGCTGGAAGACGAGATACGTCAACAACACCAGGATCGTGTTGCGGTTCAGGAGTTGGCGCCATGTGGCGAGCTCGCTGGGGGACTTGGCGTCGTCGTCCGCCGCCCCAGAGCCACCCTCCGATCCCAGCTGGAGCAGTCCTTGTTCCTCGGCTGCGTCATCTTCGTCGTCCTCGTCGTCGGAAGTGCTCACTACGATTTGCGATCCGCGACGGGGCCAACGGGTGGCCCAAGAACCCTTTCTTGCCTCTGTGCGTCGCCGGGTCCAGGACCATGCCTTGCGGGCCCAGTCCGGGATCCAAGTAGCATGGTCAGACTGAATGCTTTCCAACGTCTCTTCGAACCAGATCCCGACAACAAACACGCTGGCGAGCAGCAGTGCGGCGCTGACAAGGTTCGGTGCCAGGTACGGGTACCGTTCCCCCAGTGTGCCCACCAGCAAACCGCCCAGGGCGGGGCCTGTAATGCCGCCGAGAGAGTATATGACAGGAAGCCAGGTGAAGGCTCGGCTCTGGTTGGAGCGATCCGTCACCTCGCCTAGGACGGTGGGCACCACCGCCGCATTGCCATTGAGCATACCCATGGCGACATGAACGGCTACAATCTGCCAGTAGGTCCTGCAGAAGCCGAAGGCGACGAAGCAACCTGCGAGCATGAAGGTGCCCAGGACCATGGTAGGCTTCCGGCCTACCACGTCGGAAAGATAGCCCCATAACAGATTTGTCGACAATTGTGCCAGCGCAAAGGCCGAGGCCAGGATGCCGACGTAAAGACCCGTCTGGGCGTCGGGTATGTCGGAAAATGACTCGACCATCTGAGGCAAATAGGGCCCAATGGAGTTGAGGGCCGTCTGCTCCGCCAGGGAAAGGAAGGCGAGCAGGGCAAGCTGCTTGACCGGCAGAGGGGTCTGCTCATGATCGTCGTCTGTTGGGTTGGAGCTGTCGTCAGGATGTGGAAAGAGCTCGGCCGAGGACTGCTCGCGAGGAGTCTTTGGGGGCGGCGTCGGAAAGGTGTGGTACCGATGGGTGGACTGGCGGCGTATCGTGACCCTACGGCTGGATTCGATGTTTCCCAAGGTAGGGATAGGAGCGCCGGCGTGGAATGAGCCTGACGAGGCTGTGCGGGATGCGGCGGAAGCGCGGACGGCGTTATTCCGGGCCATGTCGAGCTCGGAGACGAGGAAATCGGTCGGTTGGTTGTCGTCGGCGGCGGCGTCGTGTGCTGCTTGTTACAGATGTGCACTGCTCGGCGCAGCAGTTGCGGTTCGCAGCAGTGACGGTGACGTCGGGAAAAGCTTCTCGAGGAATCGGTGGTAGGTCGTCGGAGATCGGTTCGGCATGAAATGCTCTTTCGGGTGTAGCTGCTGGGCCGGGCTACCCCGCTGCCAGGGTCTCACGGTGATGGAATGCAGAATCGCAGCCTCCAGCGCATGGTCTCAAGTGATTTATCGGTGTGAGGAGACAATAGGTGGTGGGAGGGGGGAGAAAATAAGGAATCAAGCGATTGCGACACTCTGGGATTCACAGTGCGTCCCTAGCCTTGTCTGCGCGGGGAGAGAGTCGACAATTGTATGCGTATGTTGTGTTGGCGGTATGCGAGTGTCGCAAAAGGGAGAGCTTGTGACGGGTATTGTAAGTATCCGTTGGTTAGCGGCGGCGGTGGTTGAAGAAGATGTGGCGGAGGATCTCGGTAGGAATTGGCTTCGGCTGGATGCGACATAACAGCTGTTGCTCGCTGCACAGAGCCACCCAAGAGGGAAAAAGGCCCCCCAAATACATAAGCGAGACGGATCGCGTCCAATAGGAACAAGGCACAGACAAGGGTGACCTCATTTCCCTGCGGTTTTTTCTTTCTATTATGGGTCCAAAGTCAGGTACTTCAAAGTACCTATCGGAGGGGAAGAAGGTGGACTGGGGGTAATACCTCCTCCCATCTCGTTTCGCTGTTTGACGGTGGCTCGTGCGTCAAAACAGAATGTGGGTGGCCGGCGGGAAGACTTGTGTTAGCCCCCCGCCCCGACAGCTGCCCAGTGCACTAACAGCCAGCCGAACCGTTGATAACCACACAGACACCAGCCCCTCCTCGTGCCTTATGTGTAAAACTAGCTCTTTCGGCCATCACGCAGCATCTGATGACGTCCTTCTCCCGACCAATGAGCTTGTCATTGGCCGAGGCCACCTGATCTCCAATCTCTGATCTGGCACTGATCGTCCGAGGTCCTCCTCCAACCCCCAACCACCCAATCCGACTTCCAACGGCCACTAACCTTGCTCCTTTGCACTCGCATTTTGCTCGCCGCCTCTAACGATGTCTCTTTCTTTCTTTGTGGTTTGCCAAATCATTTGACCGTATAGACCGCCAGATTGTTTCAAGATACTCTGCCTGTGACCACGAGTTGCTGTCCCTGACGATGCCCTCCCTCCCTTGGGCGTCATCTCCCGTTCCAGAGCGGCATGTGACGCTGGATGCAAAACCCTCCGATGCTAGCCAAACGCAGGGTGTCATCGTGTGCCCCGTTATCCAACAAATATGTCTCCGGGGCAGGGTCCTTTAGGAACCCGACGACAAAGATCGTGATGAGTCCATGTCCTGAGGTCTCAATTTGTCTCGGTCGACGATGAGCCGAGAACGGTGACCGCCTTGATGCCGAGCACGCGCCTACAGGCGAAGACTCGTGTCAACATCGGAGTCACAGTGCGCTTGAGATTAGGTCGAAGTTGGCCAGCACATCCTCGGGACGTTCACAGTAGTCTGCGGGGGATTTGCCTAACGATACTCACACAAGACGAATCGGTAACCTTGTCTCGTTGTTCATGCATTTCGGTTTCTTAATTTTTTCCTTTCAGCATTGTTCATCAAGTCTATACAAACACGCGGAGGAACTCAACCAGAGCCATCATGGCCATGGCCTGACCATACGGCATACTCGTCCGCGGGATGTCTTTGTAGTGCTGCAGGTCGTGGCCCATACCAGTGCCGAACGAGGTGTTGAGCAGCTCGCCCTCCGGGCTGATGTTGTTCAAGACTGCCTTGACGGCCTTGACGGCCACGGCCTCGTACTCCTTTCCAATGTATCTCTTGCGCTGGGCCTTGAGGATGCCGTAGGCGAACCCGGCGGTGGCACTCGCCTCGACGTAGGAGCCATCCTCCTCGGGGACGTCCAGCAGCGTCCTCCACAGGCCGCTCTCGACCTGCAGCGGGACGAGGGCAGCGCACTGCGCCTCGAGGGTGTTGACGAGGTGCGAGCGCAGCGAATCGTTGCCGGCGAGGTTGAGGAGCTCGATGAACTCGGGGATTACGATGGTCAGCCAGCTGTTGCCACGGGCCCAGCGGGCGCGGGCAAAGTTGTGGCCGCCCTCGTGGAATGTCCAGCCGTGGAAGAACAGGCCAGAGGGGGCGTCGAAGAGGTACTGCAGGTGGATGAGAAACTGCCTCTTGGCTTCCTCAACGTAGTGGGGGCGGCCGAGGACGAGGCCAATCTTGGCAAGAGGCAGGACGGTCATCATGAGGGTGTCGTCCCAGAGCTGCTGGTCGTTGACATCGAGGTAGGTGATGTGCTGCATGCCGCCATACTTTGTGCGCGGCAGGTCGTGGTAGGCCCACTCGGCCCAGCTATCGAGCCAGGGCAGGTAGGTGTCGTTGCCCGTCTTTTCGTAGACGTAGGCGAGAGTGAGAAGGGCGGCCATGGTGTTGATGTTCTTGCCCTTGTGGCCCTCCTCGAAGCGGTTCTTGAACCAATCTTCGATGACCTTGAGATCGGCTGGGTCGCCGTTGAGCTCGTAGTACTTCCAGATGCCGTATAGGCCGATACCGTGGGTCCACTCCCAGTCCTCCCAGCCCTTGGTGTCGATGACGCGGCCGTTCTCGAGCGTCATCAGAAACTCGCCCGTGGTGTCGTTGATGTTGACCATGTCGTGGATCAGCTGCTTGACTTGCTTGTGGACGTCGGCCCGCTTGACCCCCGCGACCTCGTTAATTCCTGCAGGCATTTTGGCGTTTTTTGGCGTGACGACGTTGGAATCGAGGCGTAGTCGGAACCCGCTTGGTGTCTATCGTAAGAGACGCTGGCAGAAGATTCATCATGCCCGCGATTGAGACGCGGTTTTGGGCGCAAACCCCTTTATCAAGGGGGACAAGTTGCACCTAGTGGACAGGAATGAGGGGTCAACGGACAGCTGGCTGGAGGGGGGGAAAGGGACTCGGGAAAGATGGTGACCGAGGTCCCAAGACTCCTCAAGACGCGCTTTCCAGGGTGCGGTTTGGCGCAGGGGACTCAAAGACTTGGTAAACCCCACATGGGAAGACCAAGAGGGCCGCAGAAACCCATGAGAGGGAGGCGTCGCTCGGCGTTTGCTGGGTTGCTCCTGTTCCAACAGGACTCGGAATTCTGCAATGTAGCGGGTGCAGGAACGTCTCTGCGAGGAGGGCAGGGCGAGAAGAGGTGCAAATGCATGATTGGTCAAAATGGAGCACGTCGTACCCACTTCTAGTGCTATCCCACCGGGTAATCCACCCCTAGCTCGGCTGCTCCTCCCCCGCGCCCCGGGCCAGTTACCCCGCGCCGGTGGAGTCTCTCCCCGATTTTACTCTACTACGTACAAAGCTCCCAGACACCTTCCGCAATCCCTTCCGGTCTGGTTCTTTTGGGGGAAACTGGAGCGTAGACGGGGAAGGAGATTGGAGAGGGAAACAGCGGGCTTGCTCCCTGCCCCCCCCCAGCTTTAGCCTGTTCGCGGAAAGAGTGATTTCATGCTGCACACCAGGTACTACTATACCTAAACTATGGCATAAGGTTGAGCGAGATGAATAAGGCATCTCATACCGAAGCAAGCCCTTCATCAACGCAGAAACCCTTCATAATGCGCAGCAGAAATTCTCGGAAAGACAGGCGTTCGGGCCATGTCCGGCGCAGCCAAGGCTGTCACTTCACTTGCCTGCCGAAAAGCCCCCGTCGTCAAGCTTTGTCTTGGGTATCTAGCCAGGTTTGGCCGTCAGGGGGGGGGGGGGGGGGGGGGGGGGGGGGGTGGGGGTGGGCTTGAAAGGCTCGAGCCGACGACATGCTTCATCGAGGCAAGCCGCCCGTTCTCTCCCATCGGCAACCAATCCTATCCCTGTACCGTGGCCGCAAACCCAAGAGCACTCTCTGCCGCATCCGTCCTTTCACCCCTCTTCACTTCGTGATTTCCCCACCCTGTAGCCTATTCATTGGGGGTTTCGTCACTGCGCCCAGGAATGCGGCGAAGAACCAAGATATGCGGCGGCCGGGAGAGCGTCCAAGTGCCACGTCAAGCCGCTGACGGCCGACGCCTCCATGTTACCATGATGCCTACCATCTTGCCAAGATACCGAAAAGACGACTGGCTCTACAACAGCAATTAAACGATTAAAAGACGCCGCATAGCTTTTCCCGTAAACCCCGGAGTGAGGCAAATTCGTGTGAGTTGCTCCAGTGTAGAAACGTCAACTAAAATGCTATAATTAAACCTTCCCCGTTGCAAGAAACCGCCAATCAGTCTTTACAACTAGGACGCCATAGACTCACGCCATGGTGACGGGTGATCCTGGCCAGCAGTACCAACCATGGGAGCCATGCACACACACCCATCATATTTGCAATGAACTTACTGCCGCCATCCAGTTTGTCTGCATGGCCTGTGTTGATCCATGCCTTTCATCCGGTCATCGTAACGTTCCCACCACCCAAATCCCAACCCCGGCTCATGCCGCTGTAGCCATGGGCCTGTCCACACACTCGAGCCAACCCGGCAAGCCGCTATTCCAACTATCCCCAGATGATGAGGGAGGAACGCACGCACACACGCGGGGTCTGATGGAGAGAAAGAACGGGGTGCGCCGTGGGCCAAAGCTGTCGACACACCTCGCCGCCCGCCACCTCGGTCGAATGATAACCCATACTGCACCCACTTGCCCTGGCATCCCTTGCCCATTCATCGGGGTCCCGTCCCTCGAGCCATTCAACACACTGGACTCGACTCCATCTCCCCGGAACCTTTTGAAGAGGGTTGACCTTCTCTCGTCGTCACTTTCCACCGGCGACCGAACTCCGGGGCACCCCCCCAGCACAAACTCATGGGGTCGAAATGAGGAGAGAATGTGGGAGAGATTCTGGGGTTTGACAAGCAGCTGTGCGAACCCGCCGAAAGTGGAAAATGATAAGATCCCGATCACCAGCTTGCCTACCCATTACTTCACCAACTCCCAATGCTGCCCGTCCTACTCCACTTGACATCTACTGCTATATAGGTAGAATGAGGTAGTATCCTGTTACCGTTCCTTTCTTCTCGTCAAGCTGCCCAGCTTCTTCTTCCTTCCTCTCTAGAGGTTAGATAGACTACGAAATCAAAGCCCCATCTAGCCAACCGAGACCTTTGTTGTGTCTCTTTTGTCTGCCACGGGCTTCAAGGCCATCGACAACACACTCGGTCCCATCTCACCAGCCAGGCAGCATGGCTTCCACCGAAGTCGCCGACCCGGAGTTCGTCCGTCCCACGACGGCGCCGGGCAAGAAGTCCTTCCAGGAAGTCGAGCGCTCCATCACTCATGAAAAGTCCGACCACCAGCGCCTCGACAAAGTCGACAATGAATTGTCCAAGTACGTCGGTGACGGCTCCGTCACCGTCACCAGGGAGCGCAGTGACGAGCTGCGCAAGATGATTGACCGCCGCGTCCTGGTCATCATGATCGGAACCTACTTCCTCCAAGCCATCGACAAGGGCACCATGTCCTTCGCGTCAATCATGGGCCTCCAGGAGGACACCAAACTCAAGGGCCAAGAGTTCTCCTGGCTGACTACCTGTATCTATATCGCCATCCTGTTAGTCGAGTACCCCCAGAACTACATTATCGCCCGCGTCCCCATCGCAAAATACCTGAGCTTCTCCATCATCGCATGGGGTACCGTGCTCGCGTGCCACGCCGCCTGCTCCAACTTCACGGGCCTCGTCGTCGTCCGCACCCTCCTCGGTATCTTCGAGTCGGCTTGCCAGCCTGCTTTCGTCATTCTCTCTTCGATGTGGTACCGGCGCGAGGAGCAGGCGTCCCGCGTCACCTACTGGTACATGATGAACGGCGCCCAGCAGGTCGTCGGCGGTCTCCTCGCCTACTGCTTCACCCATATCAAGAGCGGCCCGCTCAAGTCCTGGCAATGGTTGTTCCTAGCATACGGCATTATCTCCGTCGTCTTCGGCGTCTTCGTTCTCTTATGGATGCCTGACTCCCCCATGCGTGCCAAGTGCTACTCCGAGGAGGTCAAGCGCGAAATGGTTGAGCGTGTCCGCGACAACCAGACGGGTATTCAAAACAAGACCTTCAAGCGTGAGCAGGCCATCGAGGCCCTCAAGGACCCCCAGGTCTGGGGATACTCCCTCATCGCCCTTTGCACCACTCTGCCCACCTCCGGCCTCGGTGCCTTCGCCAACATCATTATCAAGAGCTTCGGCTTCAACACCCTTCAGGTCCAACTGCTCGCCATGGTTCTCGGTTTCTACATAATTTTTGTCCTCCTCGGCTCCGTCTGGTTAGTGAAGAGGTTCAACCAGAATCTCTACGTTATGCTTGGCTTCTGTGCTCCGTAAGTTCAAAGCATACACAGTTGTTCATTAATAATTCTTCCAAGCTTACTGACAATTTCATTAGCTCCATTGTCGGCACGGTTCTCCTCATGACCGTCCCCAACGACACCTTCTCCCAGAGGGTCGGTCTGCTCATCTGCTACTACATCACCCTGTCTTTCTGGTCCGCGCAGACACTCGCCTTGTCTCTCATCTCCCGAAACATTGCCGGCCAGACCAAGAAGCAGTTCGCCGTCGCCATCAACTTCATCGTCTGGGCCGCCGGTAACGCTATCGGCCCCCAGGTCTTCCTCAAGTGGGATGGTCCCCGCTACTTCATAGCATTCGCCACCCACTTGGGTTGCTATGCGCTTCTCATCCTTGTCATCATTGGGCTCCGCATCTACCTCTCCCGCGAGAATAAGAAGCGGGACGCCATGGTCGCTGCCGGTATCGTGGAGGCTTCTCCCGATTACACGACTCACTCCTTCGAGGACATGACTGACAAGGAGAACCTGTCTTTCCGCTACGTATTCTAGATTATATATAAAATTTCTTGTAGGGTTGGTTGTTTATAACGTTTAGTGAGGAAGACTTGGCCAAGTCAACATACCCGGTGCCTCACGATTTCTAGATGTGTGTTTTGAGCTCACAAAAGCCCCTTCAAGATAATGTGCTTGACAACTTTATGTCATTGCATAGCGCGCTTTTGATTCTGGGACAGATTTTACTTTCTCGTAACTCAACACATGCAAAGTAATCCGAACGAACCCAAGAATCTGTAACTACTGGAAGCATGTAATGCGTGACTTAGGGACTCTGTTTGTAGCGGAGCTGTGCGAACTATCACAACAACACTACCACTACACAAAGTAATATGGGATACCAAGATACTGCTGTAGATCAAGCACCCCTCGCCTTTACAAAGTCCACGACGTCGAAAAAGCTCTTCTTGTATCTCCTCACCTGATCCGTGCGATTCACATGCTGCACTCCAAACTGCGCATTATCCCCAAACTCCCAGTTATCCGCAAAGGTCCACGTATACGCGCCAGCCACGTCCACGCCATCCTCCCAGATAGCCTTGAGAACTTCGCTGAGATAACTCAGATAGTAGTTACTCCGTGGTGTATCAAACAACTGATCTTCTAGCGCCTTCTCCGACTCGCCAAATACGGGGAATCCAAATTCTGTAATGACAACGGGGTGCCGCCAGGTATTCCAGACATAAGAGAGGTAGCTGCGCAGGTAGGTAGGAGTGGTGTACACGTAGGTAAGTGACCGGTAGCCAATATTCCAGCCGAAGGCGTTGATGTTGGACTGGGTGACGCAGTATGGCCGAAGTGCATTCTTGTCATCTGCTACGCAGGCGGCAATTCCTCCTTCGGGAGCGCTAACCACGGTCGCAGTGTAATGGTTCATGGCGAAGAAGTCGGCTGTACCATTAAGAAACTCCAGATCCTCCTCCGTGAGGGGAACATGGTCTTGGATGATCGACTTGTAGGACTCCGGGTAATCCTTGCCCAAGAAAATCGGATTTGCGAAGGGCCCTAGCTGGAAGGAGTTGAAGTGCTCTGCTGCTTCGACGTCCGCCTTACTCTGCGGGTCTTTGGGAACGCCAAAGTTGTTGTTCAGTCGAAGTGAAATTTTCCCGGTGCCCTTAAGCACCTCTTTGTAGAAATGGTATACCTGCGCGTGCGCCTTGATGACATTGTCGATCGACTTGCCATTGTAGGAGTGCAGCAACGGCTCATTGAACGTGAACCAAACAGGGACCCTATCAGCGTAGTGCGACATGACAATCCTGGCATAGTTGACAAACGCATCCGTAAAAGTTTCATTCTGATACCCGCCGTTGAGGTATCCAATGCGAGGCTTCTCCATTGCAGTGGTGAGATTCTCCCCGTAGAACTGCAAAGGCGTGTCAAAGTGAAAAAGAGTGACCACAGGGACCATGCCCTTCTCAAGGACGAAGTTGATCAGGTCATCATAATGTTCGATGCCTTTCTGGTTGACGGGGGTACCAGGCAACGCGAACGGCAAGATTCTCGTCCAGGCGATGCTGAATGCGTAACGCTTGATGCCCATGGCCGCCAATCTCTCAATATCTTGCTTGTAATAGAAGTAATTCTCATTCGTGACATAGCTCTTGGGCCGATCATCCAGGACGCTGATATCCAGCAAGGATGGCGACTTGCCCTCGTCAGCAGTCGCGCCTTCGATCTGGCCGGCCGAGCCGCTAACACCAAACTCGAAGTGCTCGGGGAAGCTGTAGCAATCTTGCGGACCGAAATAGTCACTGGGCGGGAGTACGAGCTCGCTGCTGGGGACAGGCGTGGGCGAAACGGTCGTGCTGTAGACGGAGGTCTCGGTGAAGTTTAGCGGATTGGCATGTTCCCAAAGCGCAGTCCATGCGGCGCTGCCGTATTTCTCAGAGGCATCATCCGCAGTCTCTGTAGCGTTGGGGTTCCACTTCCCCCAGGTGGTGTAGGACAAAGAAGTGGCGAGACCGGTCAGAGAGGCTAGAGGGACAGCATAGGTCGAGGTTGTCGTGGCTGGTGGAACAGAAGTGGCATAGCGCACAGTTTCCGTCATGGTATTACTGAACGGTTTGTAGGTGTAGTGCGGCTTCACTGCGGCGGGAGTAGCCTTGCACTGTGGTCGTGGAGTTGGTCCATCAGCAGGGATATAGACTTGCTGCGCAAGTGCTACACTCGTCAGGGCGGCCTGTGTCCAGAGAAACAGCATTACAAAGACTTGAAAGACTGAAGAATGTGAATTTTTATGCTTCACGTAGAATGTTTGCCTAGATGCTGGGATATGGCTAATAGGAAACACTCGGCTCTTTATGTCATGAGCTTATCCGGATGGCTTCGGCTCGAAATTCAGCTCGAAGTTCGGCTTGTTTACCGGGCTCGGATACCTGCCACCGGCAATCTGGGCTGCATGTGGTTCCCGAGCCGACAGATATCCCGATGATTCGATACCGAACCGATCTTTTTAACAACAACGATATGATCTCATTGCCCCTCTATTGAATACTTACAAACCCAATTGGAAGCCCAATGACACCTGCTTCTCAAAAATAAAAGGGCCGAATCAGCATGCAGGTGACTTATCGTTGTGCTTAGTTAAGTGGGGAGTTACCTCGATGGCAAGGCTACGGGGTAAGACTGCAGGGTAAGAATGCGGGGTAGCACTGCGGGGTGTAAGTCAATATATATACTTTCGGTCCACCTACTTTCGTCCTGTCAAAGTGTGGACGTACGGGCGGATACGGCACTCTAGCCTCACCTACGGCAGTCTGCAGAGCCAACTCCGTCAAAACTCAAGAGGGTTTGATTAAGGGTTAACCTTTTGTAGGCCTTACAGCTTGGCTAGTGATTTAATCTAATATAAGTATGAATGTAGAACCAATAAGATCTGTGCGATAGTATGATAAATGGGGCGATAAAGATTTTCTTAAAGCTTGAGGTACACCTGCCGTTTCTATATCTGCAAAAGTGTTTTGACGGAGTCGGCTCTCCAGACTGTGGTTGGTGAGCAAAAGCGGCGAGGCTCACCCAACTCACCCTATTGGCTAGAGGGTGACGACCCGAAGAAGCTCCGAAGGCAGATTCCTCGGAATGGCATCAGACCTTACTCATAACACCTGGCTGAATGGCCTCCAACTTTTGCACAAGCTCACTCCACGCGCGATCTTGTGCCTCTTTGCCCTCTTTACTTCTCACAAATGGCGACGGCTTCGCCACGCCGCAGTCTGAAACATAATGGCCATGGGACTCGGCACCTGCTGATCCAGCATATACCAAGTTTCTGCTGCCATACTCCGTTGTCCGAGCCAATAGGCGCTTCATTAACCACATGCTCCACGTGTCAATATCGCGGGCTAGTTCCGAATGACAGAATCCTGGGTTCACGTTGTTGACGGTTACAGGGTATTCTGAAGCGGGGTGCAACTCGGCAAAGCTTCTCACACCAAGCACCTCGAGGAGCTTTGAAAGCGGGTAGAGATTGCCTACATCCTCCGATGACTTCGAGGCTTTCTCGTTGATGGTGTTGAAGATCTCGCCCTCGGGTGCATTGCGCTCCTCGAACGTCGTCCAAGCGTGCACTTCTGAGGATGTGATTGTGAAGGTAGGTCGAGTGTTGAATCTGGCGGCCGTCTCCTTCATCTTGGGCAAGACGAGGAACATAAGGAGGAATGTGGAGACGACATTGACGGTGATTGTTCCTTCGTCCTTTTCCATCTGCTTAAACGTGGTGTGAGCCACGCCCGCATTGGCAACGAAGATATCAACACGCTCCAGCTCAGTGCTCAACCGGGAAGCGAACTTTTGCACGCTGGCATACTTGGACATGTCGAGTTCCCAGACCTCGATGACGTCTTTGGCGCAGTTGGTTGTAGCTTCGATGTCCTCCTTGGCGGCACGTCCCTTGTCGAGACTTCTGATGGCGAGGATCAACTTGCTGGCGCCGAGACGGGCGAAATGCCTCGCAGCCTCCTTGCCGAGGCCGACATTGCTACCAGTGACGACAATAGTTTTGCCGGCATACGAGCCCGTAGGGTACGGCAGGGTTTGGATAAGCTGGCTGTAAAGGAAACTCATCGTGTTGTTTTCGGGTTGGATCAATGTGGTTACGTATGTTATATCTGTTTGCTTTCAGGAAGATATTTCGAGATGAATGCCGATGCCTTGTGGTCAATGTATTGAGCTGGCTAAGATAGATCGCGGCACATGTTGATATATATACGCCAAGTCTACAGCTTTATGTGTACCGGATATGTTACATTAAATTGCGATTCCCATTAGATCCATCTTCCTTAGATTTCGTTCATTATGACGCTTACATAGCAGGATTGTTGCGCGATTGGCCGTTTATAGCTACCAGGGCGGTTTCCTGACCGTTTTATTGGCCGGATGTGGATATCGCAACTCGAAGAACCCCCCACCCGGAGTTAACGGATTTGAGTTTCAAAGCATGCCGCACTGACCCCCTGTTGATGCTTATTTCTGCGGTCTTAATAGACTTGACGCGAAGGGGCGGTCTGGGTATTAGTCCGTTAATTGTCCGCGTTCGCAATTATACTCCCGTGCGAGTATCGTAATCGGGGTGTCCGGTGATACACGGCTTGAGAGCTTGTTGATATCTCTTGTATCTTGCAACCTTCCATTTTCTCCTCAAGATATACACGGGTTTAACGATCGCATACGCGGACTTAAATAGTTGAAGGTTCTGAAGAGAATGACAAAAACATTGGCGACTTGTAATTCTAATATCCACAGTTGCGGCTTTTACAGTTATCTCCCTGTTCAAATGCTTAGCAGCCAAACGGCCCTGTTATTCCAGAGCAAGAGTTGAACCGCCAGGCTGTATATAAGGATGCAGTTTCTGGGTGTGGTATCGTGAAATATGTTCCCTACTCTGATCACAAGTATCATATACATTAGTGTCACCACTAAAACCTCAAAAGGAACAAACAACACCAAACAACACCAAACTTTTCACGTCTTTGAACCAGATTCAAAATGTCTGCGCCGCCTATCCCCGCATCTCTTGAGAAGAGTCTCGACGCAACCAAGGTCGAATATGTCAACCTAGGAACCTCCGGTCTCAAAGTCTCTGTGCCTATCCTGGGTGGCATGTCCCTCGGATCCAGTGAATGGCAAAATTGGGTGCTCGACGAGGAAGATTCTTGCGATATCCTTAAGGCTGCCTACGACCGCGGCATCAACACCTGGGACACCGCCAACATGTATTCCAATGGCATGAGCGAGAAGGTCATTGGCAAGGCAATCAAAAAGTACAATATTCCCCGCGAAAAGCTTGTGCTCATGACCAAGTGCGCCATACACGTCGGGGAGGAGACCAGCATATTCGCTCCCATGTACGGCCGGCAAATGGGACAAAGCAAAGACTACGTCAACTAAGGCGGGCTCTCCCGCAAGACAATTTTCAAGGCTGTCGATGACGCCCTCGCTCGCCTGGACACGACTTATATCGATCTATTCCAGATCCACCGCTTCGACCCAGCCACGCCCCTTGAAGAGACCATGAAAGCCCTCCACGACCTCGTCCAGGCCGGCAAGATCCTCTACATCGGCGCCAGCTCCATGTGGGCGACTCAATTCGCTCAGATGCAGTTTGCCGCTGAAAAGAACGGGTGGACAAAGTTCGTCAGCATGCAGAACTTCTACAACCTCGTCTACCGCGAGGAAGAGCGTGAGATGAACCGCTTTTGTAAGGAGACGGGCGTTGGCACCATTCCCTGGTCTCCACTCTTCGGCGGAGCTTTGGCAAGGTCGCTGAAGGCGGAGAAGACGAGCAATCGCTCCCAAGTGAAGGGTGTGATGAGCCTCAGTCTCACGGAGGCAGACGAGAACATCATTCGCAGGGTCGAGGAGGTAGCCGAGAAAAAGGGGTGGAGCATGAGCCATGTTGCTCTTATCTGGATCAGGTACAAAGGTGGCGTTCCAATCACGGGGTTCAACTCCGTTCAGAGACTTGATGAGGCTGGAGAGTTGCGTGGCAAGACGTTAACAGAGGACGAAATAACGTACCTGGAGGAGCCTTACATCCCTAAGAACGTCTTCGGGCACTACTAGGGCTGTGTTTTCGTAACACTATGAAGTTTTTTCATAACATCAGCCGTCACGGTTACCCCTCCATAGAAACGAGTAAAACTTGGTGTCGTGGCGTAACCAGCACTATGCCATCAGAGTACTGCACACGGCACCCTTTTTTAAGAACTAAATAAGTGCATTAGGAATTATACAACGTCCTCCCTGTGAATTTCTTAAAAACATATCTAGGGAGTAAAGCAAGTGCAAAGAAATATAACTGATCTACACGAAGACTAACAGCAGGTTCGTGGCGGAGCTTTGAACTTCATCACAGGCTTCAGTGCTGTGTGTGTAATATCTTGAAAAGGCACTCACTCATGAGACGAGATCAAACCCTCCTAGTGAGCAGCGAGTGACCCCGGTGTCTAAAATATTGTTCTACTTTAGTGCGTCGGCTACTCAGGCATAACAGCCACAGCCTGCGATAAGCTAAAAGTCCCCGCCTACGTGCACGGCAATGTCTTTTCCGCATGTCATATGGTCAAGGGGCCTGATCAGCTGACGTAGGTGACAAGTCTGGGTTAGCAAAGACTTTGAAGAGGGGTTTCCAGGAGAAAAACCAAGATTGTGAAAGATGATGCGTATAGTTGGTTCAAAAACAGCTGAGAACTGAGGCAATTAGCTAAAGCAGGGTCCTGGGTCCTCATGTGGTAAGGGTGCAGTGTTCCGTGGTGGAAAGACGCTCGAATCTTACAATCACAACTCCAAGATCGTATAGGAAACACCACCTTATCTATATACGATAGTAATGCGAGTCAGTTTACCAGAGCCAACAAAGGCTTCATCCCTTCTTCGGGATGCGCAGTCAAGAGATCCCAAAGCTGAGCGGACCCGACCCGGGCCACGGTTACTCTACCGGATCGAGCCAAAACCGCGAGCAAGCTGCCGATCGGGGACGTCGCGAGCTGACTGGGTTACCCAAAAGTGGTACCCAGATGGGGCTACATGATTAATGTAATCCAACCACCTCTGCCCGCATTCCCCCGACTTGGGTATCAATCAAGTTGGGGCATGATTCCTAGGTTTCCACTGTCGGCCCTCCAACCAAACAAGACACGGAAATGAGCCGAGTTCCAGGTCATGCACGATGTGATGTTTACTTTGAGCGTTTGTTTGAATTATGAATTTCCGTAAACGGTTAGGTATATTGGTATCGAATCCGTCACCAATGGTGACGACTGTGTACATTCCCCTCCCGCGCCATGCAGCATTCCACATCAACATTTCGCATTACGTATTCAAGTGATGCCCAAAAACGGACTCGACTTCAGATGTGCCCCCAGGCTATTCACCCGGTCTGACGGGTAATATACTATAGATAAAATAATTATGGAAATTGGACAGTGAGACGTCGGCTTAGACGTTGGAAGCGCGGCGCTCGACATTGTCGACGGTAACTTTGTCCAAGACGCCGTTACGGGCGACTTGAGATGCGAAGGTCTCATGGGGCACCCACTTGGCCGAGGTACGGGGAACAGACTCCTCCATCATCTTGTCAACTTGCTCCAGGGACAGACCCTTGGTCTCGGGGACCAAGAAGTAGGTGTAGACAAGGGCGCAGGTGCAGAGGCCACCCCAAACGAAGAAGACGGACGACTTGAGGTTGCCACGGCTCTCTCCGACCATGTAAGGGGTGATGACGGCGATGATGGTGTTCCAGAGCCAGTTGGATGCGGTGGAGAGGGCCACACCACGGGAGCGCATGGGCAGAGGGAAGATCTCACCAATGAGAACCCAGGCACCAGGACCCCAAGTGGAGGCAAAGAAGAAGATGAAGATGGCAATGAAAGCGATCTGGGCATTGACGGCGGGAATGTTGTTGGCAATGCTCTTGGTGGCATCGGCAGGGTCGGGGTGGGTGTGGTTGAAACCGACAGTGACACCGATGATGGCAACGATGAACTGGCAGATCAACATACCGGCGGCGCCCCAGAGGAGGATGGTGCGGCGACCAAATCTCTCAACCGTCCAGAAGGACAGGGGAGTGGAGCAGACGTTGACAAGGGTGAAGACGAGAGAGATCAAAAAGGTGTTCTCGATGGCGCCGGTGGACTGGAGGAAGGGGGTCGAGTAGTAGAAGATGAAGTTTACACCGGTCCACTGCTGCATCATCTGAAGAGAAGTGCCGAGAATGGTCTTGCGCAAGTTGGAGTTGGCCTTGAAGACGGAGCCCTTGAAGCAGTTGGCCCAGCTGCCGAACCAGGTGGTGTTGGGGACGAGCTGGCGCTCATACTCCTCGTTGGCGACGATCTCAGCAAGCTCGACCTGGATGTACTCGGAGTTCTCAGGCTGGCCACGGAGGCGGGCGAGCGAGCGTGCGGCATCGGCGATTCTACCCTTCTTGACGAAGTATCTGGGGGAGTCGGGGAAAAGCATCAGACCACCGCCAAGAATGAGAGCCCAGGGGAACTGGATGGCGATGGGAATGCGGTAGTTGCCGGTATCGATGCGGTCCTTGGTAGCGTAGACGACGCAGGCGGCCAGGAGCAGACCAATGGTGATGCAGAACTGGTAACCGGAAACGAGAGCGCCGCGAACCTTCTTGGGAGACTGTGTGGTAACTGTGTTAGCGACGATTCCTGCCAATGCCATAGTTCAAGTAGTGGGATGAATACGCACGATTTCAGACATGTACAGGATGACGACGGCAGACTCGAAACCCACACCGATACCGGCGATGAGACGGCCGGCGACGATGGGGCCCAGAGCAGTGTTGACGTTGGTGATCATCTGGATTACGACACCGACCATGTAGATGAGGCAGCCGAGAATGACAGTCCACTTGCGGCCAATCATGTCGGCCAAGTCACCAGCAATAAGGGCGCCAAAGAAGGTACCGCAGGATAGAATAGAGACGATGAGAGAGGTGTCGGATTCGCCAATCTTCTCAGCGCCGACACCCTCGACGGCCTCGATGAAGATTTTGGAACCCAGTACACCGTTGATGTAGCCGGAGTCATAACCGAAGAAGATACCTCCGAAAGAAGCAAAAGCGCAAATCAGATACGCCTTCCAGGTGACGGGAGCCTCGATGGCGTTGACATCGTCGGTCACGGCAAGGCCCTGGACGGGCTCGCGCGTGACGCCAGTCTCTTTCTCCATTATGGAGGGCTGTTGAGGGGTTGTTATTATTGCCTCGATGTTATTTGACGAGTATTCGAGGTGAGAAAGGAAGTTGGAGGGACGAGGGAGGCTTGTCGGGGGAGTTGGCTGGCGAGAAAGCTCGTGAGGGAGAGAGGAGGGACAAGATGAGGGTGAGGGCGAGAGGAGGACCTTTTATCAGTCTTCGTGTCACTTGGAGTCGGCGGGAGGGTAAGGCAAGGTTGAATTGGTCCAGTTAATCTGCGTCTGTGTCAGTTCGTCCGTCCTGCGTGTGACGGTGGTACCGGCCACAGGCACGGTACCTAGGTATGTACAGAATAGGTAGTGTAGATTCGGGTGGGAGGTACGGATACCAGAGGAGGGAGGGGGGTGTGGGGAGGGGGTGCAGCCAAAGTATGGCATGGAAATACGGATAGGACGCCAGGCGGCAGGTATCCGTGGCAGCATCGAACGCTTTCGAGTCTTTGGCCGTCCTCAGGCTGTCTGCGGAGTCGACTGTACGGGGTAAACTGAGGGGTGAGGGGTGTGATGAGTGGTGCTTCATCTCCCATTCCGAGGGTCTGCAGGCCACAGTCCGCCGAAGGACGAGCTCCTATTGGGTCAACCTCGTTGGTTAGCTGTCCCCATGTTAAAGCTCCTGCTAGCCCATGTTTAATAGGGCCGATAGCTCTTGGGGCAGGCGTGGAGGCCGAGGAGGGGGGCAGGGGGCTTCCCGACGAGTTGGGAAGGGGCCGCGGGGCGGGCAGGCCACAGGGAAGGAGGGACGAGGGAGGTGGGAGCGAACTTGGCTTGGGGAAGGGACTGGGTGCGCTAAGGCAGGAGAGGGTTAGGTACCTCTCCATGCCGTGCTTCCCTTCCACCTAAACTCGAATGTCTCGCAACAGGCAGGTAAACAATTGCAGGAAGACATTACGGTCGTCGCACTTCTCTTCGGCAACCTTGAAGGACTACAAGGGCAGGATCTGTGGTTGTTTCCCTCGAATACGGCCACGAACACCCGAGGGGGAACAATGGTGACTGGACAAAGTAGCTCAGTGACTTCTGGTTCCAGTTGGGTCATCCGTCAGACGTCGAGTATTAAGGTACCTATGTAATCAGGTTGGGCGGGAAGGGACCGACGAGACCTGGGGTTGCGGAATGTACAGGTAGGTATCTTCGTCATCACAATAGCGCCAAAGAGACTTGTCTCTCGGAGGATGAACACCATAATATGGCAGAACCAGGGAGATGCACGTCAACCCAGTGGACTGCTCCATGCACCAGCAGATCGTCCATCCGTTCCAGACAGATCTGGACTGAACACAGCCTGGCCTGGGTCACGGGGCGACCGCGACAGAGTGGAAGACAAGAGAAGAGGATGAAGTAAAAAAGACCAGTTTAGCGGCCGATTGACTCGTCAGCGGCGTGTAATGGCCGGTGTCAGCCACTACAACCACTAAAACATTTGAAAAACCACACACACACACAAACTCGGCCAGCAAGCCAGACAGACGGTCTGGGCATGGATTTAGGGGCCCGCCCTTCTCCCCAGCGGGGCTAACAAGCCGGGGACTCCAGTCCAGTGCCTTTGCCCCCCGGGGACCCCCCTTCCCTCCCCCTAGCCTGACCCATTTCGGAGAACGCAGCCACCTCGCGCAGGTCACGAGTTCGCCGACATGAGCAGACGAAGGAAAGGAATAAAAAAAAAAGCTGGGGAAAATTGGCCGTTGTCTCGCCGTCGCGTGGCGTTTTGCGGGGCGGGTCCTTGGTCTATGGTCGGTTGGTGAATCGGCGCTAGTCTCGATTAAGACTCTTGACCGCTCTCAGCCGGCTTTGCTGAGGCACGGGACACGACACGGTTTTCCACCCTTCTTTCGTGGGGTGGTGTCGTGTCGTACGTACTTGTGGTGTCCAGTTTTTTTTTCCCTTCACCAAAACCCCGTGTTGGACAAAGAGACTGCTGATCTGGGTCCGGTCTCGACCCTCGGCTCGGAAGTCGGGTTGGACAGAGATGGACAGAAATGGACAGAAACTGTCAGCCAGGATCATCCGACGAGACGAACGATGGGTGGTTGGGTCTTAGGTAGTTGTATCTGGCGGGCCTCAGCTCAGCCGTACTCATACTGCATGTGTTCTGTTTTTCTTCTTTTTTGTCAATGTTTATTTGCCTGGCTCTGGCTGACAGGCATCACTATTGACAAAGTCGCGTGCAACACAGCAAAACGCTTACGTAACTCCTTCGTATCGAACCGGCCATGCTTGGGGTCATTTGATACTATGACAGACCGTGACGCCGTGGCATGGAACCGCATGGCTTCGGCGGCAAGCGTAGGAAACAGACGAAGCGCGCGCGGCCGGCGCCGTCGTGATACCGGCAGGCGTAGGCATTGGGGCACTGACACTGTCACTATCGACGCGACCCCGTCCATCTCAGCCCGTCCGCCAATCCGCCACATGTTCGCTGACGCGCACGAGTGCGGTGGGGGAGGGGACCGACCAGATGTCTGCCAAGACTGAACGTGCCGAGCTAGGCTCCGAGCTCATGCAGAAACGCTGGCTGCATACCAAGGCGCTTCCCTCTCCAGACTCCAGGGCTCCAGGAATGTCTTGCGACACCAAATTCGATGCCGCAGGGGGGGGCGGGACAGTTAAGGCAGAGACGCAGAGAAAGACACACACCCCCCGAGAATGAGAGAGAGCATATATCAATCAAAATGAAGGGAGACTCTGTGATGACACGCGCTCATTTCTAGGTCAAGCGTCCGCTTGGAGGATCGTTAGGTCTCGTCACCCGCTTCTGTGGCATTACAACTTCAGAATTTTCAACAACAAATTTCCAGAGTTTTCACAAATATTCTCCCTAATCATCCCGATCCTCGGCCCTGGGGAGGGGCGGTGGTGTGGGGGCAACTTCCCCGAGAGGGGGATTATTTACCCGACACAAACAAGGATTTCATGGGCGGAGTAGGGCGGCGTGATGAGATGCAGTGTACCGTAAGGTACTAAGGATAAAACATTGGCCCCATAAACCCCGTCAAAGAATACCTACCTAAGAAGGAAAGAGGGAAGAAGTACAATGGTGCGCCGTAGAGCGTGGAGCGTGGAGCGTGGAGCGCGGAGGAGACTGGAGCGAAGCTGGAGAAGGAGGAAGAAAATCAAATCAAAATCTTGGATTCATGGGGCTCATCTTGGGGAAAGCGCCATAGAAGCGCCGAGAGTGCAGGCCACCACCCTCCAACCAGCCAGGGCCCGACCTGGGCCCAATCTGGAGAGAGATGCCGTGCAGTGCAGTGCGGTTGGTGCAAGGTGTGGCGCCGCCTGTCTCTCTTTACTCTGGCCACTTTCTCGTGGCGTTAATTGGCTCCGAAGCCTCTCCCTCTCCCCTTTCCCTCCGTACCAAGTGGGTATCCGTACAGTCAGGACGCAGTGGCTTCTGTTTCTCCCGCCCGCGATTAGCCCACTGCACGCCCCCGGATCCAAAACATGCCACCCCCCTACCCTTGTCCCTTGTCACACTCCCCTATCTCCTGTCAAGTCAGTTGTTCTCTTGGTAAGGAATTGGCAATGTCTTAGCTTGACTTGCGAGGAGCCTTCCACGTCTCAGTCGTCTTCAGTGCGTTCAGTCAGCAAACCACAGCAAAGCAAAGAAAAGAAAAGAAAAGTAAGCGGCCTATCACCGACAATACCCCATTGAACCGTAGACTAGGTAGAACGACGAAGCTGCGTTGCTGACTGTCAGACACGACCCCGGCTGCGACTGGACAGAGACACGATACGATGTCGGGGGGGCTGTTTTGACCGACGCCACAGGTAGAGCAAGCGGCTTCTTGCCCGGGCAAGTGCTCCCTGGCCGAAACCTCCCACCACTTCCGTCCTCCAGCAAGACAGTGGTTCAGTATTGCCCAGCCAACTAAAAAATTATAAAAAAAGAGTGAGCACACGTCTCGTAGCCGATGACTTCCGTCGTGTTCATGCTTTCCTTCGTGATGGGTGCACACTCGTCCGTCCGCACGGATTCGGATCCCAACCTTACTTAACCCACGTGCCGGAGGGGGCTTGACCGTCTACAACATCGTACATGAGCCGGTCACAGACGAGAGACGAGACGACTCCCGCACAGCATGCAGCCTCGAATCGGTTGCCCTGTCTTTGCTCTGTCACCCGTATCCGCCGCCTTCGCACTTCGCCAACCCCGCTTGTCTTTTCTTCCCTTCTTTTTTTTTTCTTTCTCCGCTGGTCTAGCCCATCTTTTTAGCCTTGGACGCATTCCTAGCGACTCGAGCGAATTGGGAACCCCAAAGCAAAGGTGAAGCTACAGGACCATTCGAACTTTTACCAGAGACCAACTACTCTGTAGAGAGCCTAACTATCCGAACCACGTCCGATGGATGCGACCACCCCAACCTCTAGGCCATCGCATCCGTCCCATGTCATCCCGCACTTTTTTACCCGCTGCTTCCCCAACGCCTCCCCCATCCTGTCCGGCCTTTCCCCAAATTCCCCATCATTCCTCCCCCAATCCCCGCGCCTCGGCGCCCTAATGGGACAATGCTCGGTGGTACTCGATGCGCTACCTGCCTCCAGATCCTTCCAGTAATAGTAGACGCATCATTCTTGTCTGCAAATTGGCCGAGTTCCTGTCCGTTGTGGATCTGGCTCCTACCTATGTACCTCCAGGCGCCGGCTCTGCGACACTCCCTCGAGGCAATCGGAAGGGGGGGAGTTCTCCAAGCAACCCAACACCTCTAGCTTTCTCCTGCTGGCATCCAATCACCATGTATCCGTACCGCCATCCAAATCAGCGCTTGCCCATCTGATTCTTGGGGACTTTTGGGGCTCTGCGCTCTGTCCACATGCCGCACCATCCGCTGGCGATTCCAGGTCGCCTCGTAGCACCTGTCCGCCTGACTCGGTATACGCTACAGTTAACGAATCCCTACTACGGCCCCTCCCCTCGTTCCAGCTACCAAGAAGCCCCCAGTCTTCAGACTCCCGGCTGGGCGTTTGTCGTCTATCCGTAGGTGGGTACCTTCCGAGCCATCCTGGTCGGGCCTCCGTACCTGGTGCTTACTCTTGCCTGCCATGGTCGTGATATCGGGCCGTTTTGACGATGGCCCCATTCAACCATACCCGAAAGCACGACTGCGGCCTGTCAATACTGGCGCTTCGCCTTGTTTTGCCTAGGGCTTCGTCGTTCCATACCCTCGGCTTCCGGCCGAGCTTGGGGTTGGTCTCGATTTCCCCAGCGTTCACCCACGTCCTCGTGCCTTTCTCCAGTTCTTCTCTTTGTTCTTCCCCATGGGCAGCTGATAAAACCACCGCGTTTTCGCCGGCCGCCTGATCTTTAGCATCGTCTCGTTTGGAGTCTCGCCAAGTTTACGAACAAGCGTACAGACCATCAAACCGTCAACCCAGTGACCCGACAGGCTGTCACCGCGCAGCCCGTCACTCCACGCCACGGGGTTTCCAAGCACGGGCACAAAGTCCGACGCCGCTTGGATGGATTGGTTATGTCTGTACCCTGTAGCGTCCTCCATACTCACGCGCTCTCCACTGCGGAGAGGTCATCCTTGAACATACCCTGTCATCCTTGGTGGATCACTCCAAGAAAGGAAGAAGACCACGAAGTACAGGCCCGAACTCTTCGCCAGAGACAGTGGACCTCCACACCATGTTCATCACATGGTGTGTCTCGTCTCAGTCCAGGCTCCAGGTCCGCCTGCCGTCTCTCGATCTCTTTCGCACGGAACCGCGTCACAACATGAAGTGAGTTCTTGGCCTCAGCGCATTAATCCCCAGCGAAGACCATCCCTAGGTCGTCCCGAGTCCACGGAGCTCCTGGGTCCACGGGGGCATGTGAGCCGCAGTGTCCTGTGTGGCGACGCCGTCCCGTATCTTGGTGTTGGCTGGTTCTCCTGGCGTCCTGCACCATCGTTTTCTCTTCCCCCAATCCAAATACCCATCATCGGAGGTGACAACGCTTAGGCGGTCGTTTTAGTCTAGCCAGGCCACCGGATTCTAGCGTTGTAGCGTAGTAGGTAGTCCGCTTAGGTCCGAGCCCCGACGACCCTTGCCCGGCCACGCCGCCAACGAACCTCGGAACTTCGCACGTAGTCGTCACTGTGGTGTCACCAAATTGCTCGCTAACCGAACTGGTGACTAAAACTGATACAAACGGACTGACCTTGACTTGATGGCCGACTCCGGACTCAGTCCCCGGAAGACCCTAATCATTTGACCTGAATGCGGATGTGGTTTCGATCGTCGCCTCTCGTACATCTCGACCGTTGACCAACTTGACCGATTCGCAACCAGTGCTATCTGCTTGCGGAATCGAGGCTCTTTGCCTCGATGACCGGCTCGACAATTGAGACAGTGTCGATCTGGGGAGACCGCCACCAAACTCCCGCAAGGCGCCAAAAACGACTTCCCGGTGTCGGCAGGGGACCAGAGCAAACAAGCTACTGAGGATCACGCCAACCCGGACCGATGGTGGCATGTCAGCTGCCAAATAGAAACGAAGGATCAGCCACCCGAATCTTGTCCCAGCCTTCAATGGCCGTGTCTCCGGGGCGTTGGTGTTGTTTTGCATTCAAGGGGCGCAATGTGATTCATTAGTTGACCTTTGTTGGTTGCACAGACCTTTGGTCCATCGAGTTTGGGTTGCCTCTCGAGACGATTTTTGGCATAATATCGGCATACACACCGCATAGCCACCCAATCAAAAGAGGTAGTTGCGCGTCAATGAGCACACCGGTGACCAAGCTTCAAACAACCCCCCAGCATTCATACGCAACCGTTTATTGTCTGGACGCTCGTCTAGCGACGCGCTTATCTAGTTGTTTGTGTAGTAAAGTGCGGGGTTGCCTTAGTGTCCGGCCGGGGGGCAAATTTTCCTTGAACCTTGAGAGCGCCAGAAATAGTCCGTTCTTGTGGGGGGATCCTCGCTTTACACACACACACACACACACCAACCCCATGATAGGTCCTTGATTGAATTTCTTGGTTTTATAAATGCGGGCATTTCGAGTGTCTGATATACGCCAGATCGGCGCTGAGTTCATGAATGATCATTTGCAGTATTTAGATGTTAACGGCGGTGAGTGGGTGAGAGGTTTGAATCAGTCTAGTTTCAAATAAAGTCGCAACTATGTCGCCCTGGGCCTAACTTTAACCTGGTTGGCATTCTCTTTTGTGTCGGCAGGTACTATGTGCTCCATGAATAGAAGTGGCGAAGCGCACGTTCGGTACTTGGCCGCGAGTAAAGGACACTGCGTTCAACTTCATGGCAAAACAACCGTCTTGAGTGCGAAAGCATGGAAGATCAAAGTGCCAAAAAGATTGGTGAGTAATTGCTTACCCAGTATCGACAATCAAGCACAATTTGTAGGAAAATGCAAGCCATCGTTGCGTACTGACACACTACGTGAACCGGTGTCCTCGCATCAATGTGTAACGAGGAGTTGCCAACCCCTGTTGTCAGCGCGGGGGATGCCTTCGCTCTATATAGTTCTCTGAATCAACGTGAGACACGGCGTGCTCTCTTCCAAACTACCACGCTCAGGCTCGTGACCTTCAGCGGAAGTGTTCGGGAGGCCTTGTCGGCCACAGCGCAAGGCTGGGGCCGCTGGGGAATGTGTTGTGCTGTGGTGGTACACGACCGCTTGTGAAACTAGGTGGTGGGCAAGCTTATTTGGACGACTTTGGAGTGCAAGGCCTCTGACGCAATCGCACATTGCGGCAAATGCGAGGGGGTGGACAGGGTTTCCGCAACGGAGCGACCAGGAATTGCATGGCTGAGCTGAGTCACTGTTCTTGTTAAGTCGATTTGCCAGCGTCACTGGCATAAAAGAGTCTGCCGCCATACCAAGTCGGCCCACTAGTTGAGTAACTCAGATGGCTTAGTTACACGAAGCGCACAAAATAGAAACCGGGGAGCCGACCGTAGCCGCGTTCAACTGCAGAAGAGGCGGGTGCCGTTTCCGCGAGAGTTTATACTATGGATACCAAGACTGTCAAGAACGATTGGAGACGGAGACAGGATGAGGGCGAGGGGGCGCAGGGAGGCGGGTGTTCTAGGATGAACCCTTCACTGCACGTTTTCCCCGACGTCAGCTGCCGCAGCCCACAATGGTCAAATTTGCTCGGAGATTTGCTCGCGATGCAACCGTCAACCGCAAATAATGGCTGAAAACGCCAGCGGGGGGGTTTTGCGTTTGCGCGATGTCTTTTTGGAAAACGACACTCTTGCTTGATCTCGATGATGTTTCTACTTACGAGGATGAAGTTGTTTCTTGGCGAATGTCGGCTGGAAACCGGTTTGTCGTATACGTGTTTCCGGTTGTGGGCACCTTTGGAGTTTCGGGAGAGCTCGATATGTACATCCTGACGACGAGGTTTGTGTGTCGTTTGC
The DNA here is from genome assembly GCA_034509685.1 of Colletotrichum cereale. Lineage (NCBI taxonomy): Eukaryota > Fungi > Ascomycota > Sordariomycetes > Glomerellales > Glomerellaceae > Colletotrichum > Colletotrichum cereale. Next base: position 50,703 of record JASUDE010000138.1, read on the forward strand.
CGTTTGACGGTTCATGGGACCGTCGTCGTCGACTGTATCGATGGCGACAGCATCACGCGCAGTCACTCCAGCTGCCTGCGCCGTACACCGCTTCTTGCGGTTATCTTGACTAGGAGAGAAGCTGGCTCATAGAGTGCTAGACTTGGGAAGACCGGGTTCATTCTACTGGCATCTAGCCTGAGACATTTTATATGCCTCATGAAATGCATTGCAGGGTATTTTGGGATACGGGTAGACCGTGGTAAGATACAAGTCATGATTTTATATCGTCGTTAACATGGCGAACCAAGTTATGACTTGCAAACTACGCCCTAAAGTATTTGTCATAGAATCTCGAGAATTGGAAACAGAGGCATGATCCCACTATTGTTGACGGAATAATGGCTGTAGCTGCTCAACCTTACGAAGACGAGAAAAGGACTACAGTGCATTGTTTCCACCCAGAACAAGGCCTATTGTTTTTTAAACTCGCACTTCCTGCGCTCTTTCGGTATGTATACATGTAGGGGCATCAGAGCTTCGTTTGAACGGCGAATCCCCCAGTCCGGTATCACAACAGAACGTACGAGACAAACGGACGGAAAGGAACATATACCTCGATCCCGGAACCAGGGAGCTCGTCCTAGACCTCTTCCTCGCCCTCCGCCCTTGGCCGCACCTCAAATTTCGGTGGAGGAATCAGCGATCTCCCTTTCGGGGCATGGCAAGAGCATCGAATCGAGGACATAGAGTCCGTCGTCGAAGGCGTCGAAGAAGGGACCAGGGGCGGTCAGCTGAACACGGCGGTTTCTACAACCAGAACTGGCCATCGGGGGCACCCCGAAGTTGCTTGTTTCCGACGTCGAAGACGATGACTGCCCCGCAGGAAGTTGACGACGCGGTAGTTGAAGTCCAGGAGCTACGTCTTGACCCCCGTCAGAAAGCCGTCGCCGCCACAGCGCCCACCGGGCAGTTTACTAGATGAGAGAGGCAGGGAAGAAGGTCACCTGCGCCAGCGTTTCAAAGTACTGCGTTAGGTCCGCGACGAGCATGTCTCGATCGTAGCTGGCAGGATACTAGACAGGCTTCCTTCTCTGTCGGGGGTGCGGCCGGGAATCGTGACGGACGGTCTTTGTCTTCCGTTCCTCATACTTGCACTCTTGCTGGTTCTGTAAGGATCGACGCTTCCAAATGTGTTCGGCACTTCTCGCGGTGAAAGGCGGGGCCTCGGGCCGTGGCCGTCCAAACCACCTGCCAGCATATAGGTCTGACGCATCGAGGGAAAATGCTGGCGGTCGTGTGTACAGAAGTCGGCGTCCCTACGTGTACCATCAATCGGGCCCGGAGCGGCATAGTAGGTCTCTGCCCAGCATCGCGGTGATCTCCTGGAAGAAGTCTGCCGGAGTATAGATCGATGTCATTCTGCATTCCGACTCAAACTGCTCTGCCACCACTTCGCTCTGCGACGATACCGCCTACTTAGTAAGGTGGTCGGTCTCGCAGTCCACGAGCCACCGTTGCGGGCCGTAAAGCATGTCTTCGCCGGCAAGATGCATTAAGCTGATCATATCTGGCGGCAGGTGAACGAGCTCGAACAATCTCTCCAAACCCTCATCAAGGAGTGAGGTCTGATCCCGCAAGTTAACCATGGCTCTGCTTCTTAGGAAGGTCAGCTATTGCTCGGTGTACGCACTTCGCATTGGAAAGACGAGCTCGTCTTGTGTCACAAGGTATAAAAGGCATCAATTGCTGCGGGTATGCAACGGCATCGTCTTTGTGTGACGCAATAAGTCCGGGTGACTGACCATGTTGTCCTAGGTAAGGCACACAACGTGGTAGAACAGATCCTGAAATCCTCCAATCATCAACAGGGTACCAGAATCGCATTGCCCAATGTAGGTGGGCATATACATACTCTAAGATTTGTGCAGTAGGCTGGTAGACCTCGAGACTTCGCATATGATGCACCCCAAGTGGTCAAGCCTATAAGTTTAGGCCGGAAATAAAGAAGGATTATAATGTTCTGAGAATAACATCCCTAATGTTTCTGGGAATGGGAGCCTTCATCTTTGGTTGGTATGATGTGACTATTATGAAACTCCAAGAAAAGAAGTACATTTACACAATGATGGAATCGGAAGACACAGACGTCTTTCGATTAAATTAAAAAAAATTACAACGGCGCTTAGCTGTGCCTGAAGCCGGATTAGGTTTTGAACTGAATGATGTTGCACGAGGCGCCGCAGAGCCGACAAACCGTACAACACATTGCAGGCGGCTTACACGCCGAGTGAGAAACCACCTGTTCGCTTCTGGAACAAGCCCTTCGGATCGACGGAAGCCCGAACCCTTTCTGCAAACTCTCTCTTCTCGGGCCTCAATCTCCCCCAGTAGTCCTGCCGGAAGTACCCGTCGTTCATGAACACCGGTCTGTAGACGTCAGGGAGCGTGCCGTCATTGATGAACCCATCCACGCGCGCCTTCATCCCGGTGTACAGACTGACCATTGTCTCATCAATTGCGGCGTCGTCGATCTGGAAGAGATAGGAGTAGTCAAACTCGAATATGATTCTGTCGGCGTCGTCGTCCAGGTCCAGCATGTCGCCGCCCTTCTCCCTGGCGATCCGAGCCATCGACTTCGGGATTGGCTGGAAAGCGACTGAGGCAACTACACCGGCGATGCCGGGCCGCGAGGCCGACGTGTTGTACCAGTGGTCGTAGTACGAGCGCATCACCCTGGCGCCCGCCGCTGCGGGCGGCAGCGGCGTCGTTTCCGTGGCGATGGTATACACGCTACCTTTCAGGACGAAAGCGTCGTTGGCTTTGAGGAATTCCGTGTACGATCTCGTCTTGCAGGTGTTGATCGTTGGCTTGGCATTGAGGAACCCGTCAAATATACCTTTCGGAGGCTGCGGCCCATCGTAGAATAGGAAGAGAATCCAGAGGTGGACGCCGTTTAAGAGGGTCAACTCCGAGGTCGCGATGATAGCGGCTTTCGGATCCGTGTAGTTCTCTGTGAAGTCCCGAATGGCTAACAGGATCTCGTCCGTCTTGTCGCCGCTACTGAAAATCAGGTTGCCGCCCCAAATCTATTTGCTCCTGTCAGTGACGCATTCTACGCCACGCAAAATATAAATCAAGAATATCACAACAAGCGCTTACCTGGCCTATAGGATGTGCTTGCAAGACATATTTAGTCACGATGCCGAATGCGTTGCCACCACCCTTAATGGCAGCGAGCAGGTCCGGGTTCGAGGTATTGGACGCGGTGACGATTGTTCCGTTGGCCAGCACCATTTCAGCCGAGACTATGTTGTTCGCTGCCCAACCGTACTGGGTACTGAGAAAGCTGAGGCCGCCTAGACAGGACCGAAAAGTCAGCTCACTTCTGGCACGAAGTGGAATGAAATCCTGGTGAGACTCACCTCCAAGCAAGTAGCCTCCGACGCCCACATTTCCTATGCGGCCACCCACAACGGTGACACCGGTTCCTTCAAGGGCAGTATGGACATCTTCCCATTTGTTCCCTGGTCCGACACTGACCGTATTACTTGCACTGTCGTATACTACCTGGTTCAGCTCCTTGGTTGAGATCAAAGGACCATCTTTGACACTGGAGAAATAGTTGTTTGGGTTATGGCCGCCCGACTTTATGGCAAACTGCTCGCCGCTGGTTTCCAGTGTCTTGACTATCGCAGAAACCTCTTCCGCGCTCTTGGGGAAGAGTATGCAGCCGGGTTTGAGGTTGCCGCAAGCGGTTGACCTGTTCACTGTTAAGAAGAGTCGGTACTGAAATTGGATCCACACTAACCAGTAGTTCAGCTGTTCCGCGGTGTATTCTATCTCAAATCGCTGGTGATGTTGAATGTTTGTAGATGCGGTGATCTGTTTGCACGTTGCTGACTCTGACTGGACGCAAGCCAGCATGCTTAGCAGCACGCCTGCTAAAAGAGTGTGGCGGACAAGTAAAGTCATGCTAGGCAACGAGTGTGACTGCGAACACACTTCACAGATGAGGACAAACAGAGTGCCGTGCAGGTAGGTTCTGTAACTGTTATTATATCAGTTTGCAGTCCTAGGCTTGCAGCCATGTTCAGATAGAGCAAAGGCATGGCCTGATAATGTCCAAAGCGTACTAAAGGGGGAATACGGCATGTTTTCAGGGATGTGCCTGTCAAGAACGCCAATCCTCCCAAACGGAGCTCTGATATATTATTACTGAAAGTAAAGCAACCATAGCGGGGTCAAGCTTTGACTAGCTATTGGCTACGATAACGTGGCCCCTGGGGCTACTTACTGGCTGGGTACAGATCTTCTCGCCCAATAACGCCCACCGCCAATCATTATAACCACAAATTTAACAGTCTACTTATGTCATGACAATCAGGGGGAGTCTACGGATAGCAACAGGACTAATAACGGGCGAACGCCTCATAAAATATTGGTTTCACCTTTCGGAAGCTTATTTTGCTAGCTTTGGTACCACTCTCGGCCTCTCTCACCTACCATCCTAGAAAGGAACTTTGCACAATTCTGGCTTAGACAAGAGGCTAGATCCGGCAGCAGAAACGAGTCAGAGTAGGTTTGGTAGTCTGGAAAAGTGTTGTGGGCAGCGTTCCAGTGGATTTACACAAAATTGGATATCAGCAGGACAGTCGGCAATAGGGAAAATCACGCAAAAAACATCTAGGCCTTGCCTAGCCAATTGTCGAGGCTTTCTTCTTTCACCTTTTACTGTCATGGTGATATCATTCAGGCCGTGGTTGCGGCAGTGCAACGACGGTTCCGCTTTTGCAACCAAGCTATGGGCCCATATTTCTCAACACGTGTGCCTGAATGGTATGCTCTCTTTACCAGATGGGGCTGTAGGCTCAATCCTGGCGTTGGGCATGGGCATGGTGCCCAGTAATACACGTAAAACCTCGGTCAAAGCACACAGTGGACCTGAGCCACCTACACGTGTAGATTTCGACGGGATGTGCCCGGTCAAAGGGTTAAGTGCGCTAGTCTTGCGAGAAGCCGAAAAGTGGTGGGGGTTATATCATGATGGCATATGGGTCGAGGTTATGGCGGTGCATGGCAATTCGGTTTTTGCGTCCATCACACCTTCGCAATGGAGTGGCAGCCCGTAAAGAGGATTTCGTCCGCGACTCGTAAGCTCCATATGCTATACTACAGTTGGGTAAAGACTGTTTCTACATTGTCGTATCCTTCGTCTTTGGACGTCGTCTGACACTATTGCAGTTGCCGTTGAGTTCAGGAGTGATGAGGAGGAAGATCCTTGCAACGTTGTATCGAGGCCTCCAGTGGTGGTCTGCAGGTACACATACTGTAGCACAAAATCCCAAGAGATATGGGACGTTGGTTACTAGCAGTAATTAACAGCATCGTTTATACGACATAAAACCTTGGAAACCTTGCCATTCGGGGTCAGAGGCTTTGGTTAATAGTTTATCTCCTTAATCTCGAGTTGAACCGACGGTGATGCAACCCTCCATCCGGGGAGGAACCTCAGGCGATGCAACCTTAAGCGGGGAAAAACCCGGACGACGATCAAGCTTTAAAACTTGGCAGCACCCTGCGCAGCGGGACCGTAACATCGCCTCCGCACCCATTGTTTTTGAAGTATATGTAAAGGACGGCCACGGCATTGTGACTTGGCAAGAGTTAGTGTTGAGAACTTTCAGCCCCAGGCGGAGTGCTAGGGAAAATCGTCGTCTGTGCAGTAATACGGTGATAACGAAGTTCTTATTTACACCAGGTCAAGTAGCTGCTGTGTGCGGATCGCTTGCTAATTTCGAAGACCAATGAAGTGCAGATTGGTATTTTAACTCTCTATTATGGACTCCACATTTTTGGTACCTGATGACGAGGAATCTGGTTCGCACTAATGACTCCGCTGAGTGCATGGAGAGGTTGCATTGCCCATACCTTATCCGTCGATACTCACGCGCACGCTTGACTCGTCCATCCGCGTGATCAGACTCGTCCGAGTGATCAGACAAGCTAATAATCAATATCCCCCCTAGTTGCCCCGAAAGTGCTGAAAGTTCCACTAGTCCGAAGTTGGATTGGTTAATAATCAGGGTGAGCTCGGGTTCGGGTTAGGATTCGAGTTGAATACATTCGGGTCAGGAATATGGTGTTCTTCCAGGTTGGTCTCAAAAGGAAGAAACTCAGGTTAACATAGAGTCATCATCAGCTTGTAGTAGTAGGTAGACTCAGGCTGTCCCAAGCCGGCCTGCTGCGTTTTTGCGGCTATTGCTCCCCGAGTCGGAAATTACAGTTTCGAAGGATGTACACAGCCGCCCGTAATCGGAGTTTGCATGGACGAGATCAATCCGGTTCTAAATTAATTGGTTCACAAGAAATCGAATGTGGCGTAAAGACAGGTCACAACACATGGTGATCCTTGCTCTCACGATGAAATGTTTGTAAGGTTAACTGCTCCTCTATCTCGCAGTCGTTTGGTTCTGGACTTTAGGACCACATTTGTTCCTTGGGTTCTTTTTATTGCCAGGCTATATACTTCTTCAGCTATACCTCTCAAACCCACTAACGTGGGCTCCTCGTCTCATGCTCCGAAGCGACTCGTTGGCGTCTTTGGAGGTTCTGCTTCAATTGTGATCAACTTGGCGAGAGCGTTGAAATTTGATACAATTGACTGAGCTGGGAGCTGGCAACGTAGTAATCAAAGCAGGAGGTCAAATAGTCGTATGCTTCTTAAGAGCCTTCGAAAAGGTCTGTTAGGGGAAGATGCGAAGGTATATATATAATAATTTTAAAGCTTTAGTACATGCTAGACAAATCATACTAGCAAAAGCTGGTAATGTAAGACATCTTTTTTCAGTTGGTCAATGTGCCGCTGTTGTTGAGGGTTGACATGTAATTCGTAAAAGAATAGCAACTTTCTAGTCGCCCTCAAGGTCTGAAAGTGGGAAGCATCCTGTTGTTCTCGAGCTCGTAGGACCGGAAAGACAAGCTTTGCCACAGACGCAAAAGGAAGACAGATCTGATGATCAACTGAGATGATACCTGAGGATTCCTTCGGAGATCGTTTCCAAACCATGCTGCTTGATGAAGACCAGGGTGGCTCCGCCTAGGGTCACATGCGTCCGGCCAAGTGCTGTTGGGATGCAAACATCCGCGATCTTACTTTCTCTGCCCGAGGTTCCGTATTAGCTGAGGATTGGAATGCTAGGAACTTCCAGGGCATACCCATCGCTGCACTCGCTAGGTACATTACCTAAGGCGCCTAAACTTGGTAGGCATATCACGAACCCCACCACTAGCAGCAGCCCCCCCCCCGCTGATAGGGAAAAAATTACTCCGTATGAACCGCAAGCCAATTCCTCCGTTTTGTCATCCAGCATCTTATTCAACATGGTGGACATGAGCTCGTCCTCAACTTTCGCAAGCAGCCAAGCAGTATGAGTCTCCAGCCATTCTTAATCTACTACAGCTTCCCTGTAAGCTGACAAGCCTCAGTGCGATTATTGTCGGATCAAGAAACTGAAAGTCCGTAACTACATCTTTGGAATGGCGATGTCTCCGATTGACTTCAAAAACGATGACTGACGCCCCACGTAGTGCTCAAAAGAGAAGCCGAGGTGTGACGCCTGTATACGGAACTCAAAGTCATGTCACTACAGTAGGAGAATCCAGCGATCGCCTCTGACCCGCGCGTGAGTCCTCCAGTGTTGCGCCCTTCCGCAATGTCGCTCTCTGACATCAGTCGATGTAGTTACCTTACGAGCGTCGAGAATCGTCTGGCTCGGGTGGAAAGTCTTTTTGCTGAACTTCTCCCACAATATGATATCGATGAAGCACTTGCCACAAGGGCAAAAGAGAACTGGAAAGGGGAGACACCACATTCTGCATCTCCAGCTTCGACTTCTCGTGGAACTCAAAGTGTCATCTCCGAAGTTGTGCCAGAAGAATCGGATGGGTTCGATTGGCAGGAAGACCTTGAGGTTCTCTCAGATGGGATGGCAACCCTCTCCGTCGAACCTAGAGGTGCAGGCTACTTGGGTATCGTTTCCCCTGTTAGAAACTCGAATCAATTTTGGGGCTCATGTTCATCCAGGTTCGACTGCGGGTGTTTTTTTCCTACGATCGCTTTTGAGTTTGACAGGCCGTTCAAAGCCCCTTGCTGAGGGCTGTCCAAGGACAGAGCAGCAGTTTGCCACAACGTACCACTCCTCGCAATTGTCAGAGCTGGTTGCCTCAAGGCAGGTCATCGACCGGCTGGTCGATAGCTATTTCTCGGTGTACCATTGCGCGTATCCCTTTGTTCATGAACCGACTTTCAGAGCTCAGCTCCATGAGGTGATCCCGCGTCCGCAACAGCGCTCGTGGCAAATGCTGTTTCACACCATTCTGGCCTTGGGAGCTTGGTGTCTTGATAGCCCACACGGCGAGCTGGACGATGACCTCTATCGTCACGCACTGTCTTTTGGAGAAGATGAATCCTTGTTTGAGAGTGCAAACCTCACATTTGTGCAGGCACTTGTTCTTCTTAGTAATCTCAGCCAGAAGCGAAACAAACCCAACACGGGCTCGAATTTTCTAGGGCTTGCTACCCGCATGGCTCTCAGTCTGGGCCTTCACCGAGAGCTGCCGGACTGGCGTATCAATCGTTTGCAAAGGGAGATGCGTCGGCGTGTCTGGTGGGGATTTTACATGTTCGACAGCGGCGCGTCAACTACGTTTGGGAGACCTATCCTTCTACCAGACACGGAGGCTATGGATGTCAGACCAGTCCTCAATATTCATGATGAGGTTAGTATCTAGTTCAAGCTGGCTATGCTGTATTTTCCCCCGCTGACCGTTGCAATAGTGCCTTACTAGCAGGACTACAGAGCTACCAGCTGAAGTGGACGAGCCCACACTGTACTCTGGCATGAAGATCCAGAGTGACTTCCATATCCACAGCAACTTCGTCTCGAATCGGCTGCTATCGTCTTCTGGTATTGCACCAGAGGACGCGCTGTCAATGGATGCCACTCTCAGCAAATGGGCCGAGTCACTCCCGAGATACTTCCAATCGGAATATGATGGTCCAATTGTCGAGGCATCATTCTTGTTTACCAGGTCACGTCTTTGGTGGCGTTTCTGGAATCTTAAAATCATCCTTTTCCGACAGCTCTTGTTGCAATGGGCCATCGACAAGGGTAAAAATACCACGCCGCCCAACACTACCTCGGTGGACGAACGTTGCAGGAACGTCGCGGTCCATGCCGCCACCGCCACAATCGAGTCGATTGACTATTACACAAAGCATGGGGCTATGAATAGACTTGTCACATGGTATTCGATGTAAGTCCCCTTGAGCCATTGCGCAACAACACAGCCTTGAGGAACAATCGAATTGACAATCCTTCTAGCTTTTTCTTGTTCCATGCGTCTCTCGTACTTGTTCTTGTCATGCTTGGAGACTCGGAGTCGCCCAGCTTGCCAAAGTGGCAGAAGAATCTTGATACAGTTCACCACATCTTTCGCCATGTGTTTTTTGACAACTCATTGTCCACTCGCTGTTCCAGCATTCTTGACGAGATCCTTCGGCCTGGTTACTTTAGTGGTTCAGAAACTGTTCATTTGGATGCCCTTTGGATGGATTTCCAAATATGGCCAGTCGATCCAACAGATGACATCTTTGCTGTTCTGGGTTGGCAAGAGACGGGCAACTTCGAGATGTAAATAGTTTGATCATCATCTTTGGACTCGCTGATGAAATCTAGTTGAGGATGCGAACGGTAGGCTCAATCAGGTTGGACTGGATGTGAGCACCGTTCAGTACGTCGTTTTGGTCCACCCGTAGAAGCGCCAGCTCGAGCGTTTTCTCGATACCAGCCTGGAGGTGCCGGGCTACGAGACGCTCTCGTGCTTTCTCTAGGGATACGTCGACAAACCACCTGCCGAGCTTGTTAGACCCGGACTCCCATGTTAGAAAATATGCCAGTGACTGACCTATCATCGACGAGATCGGCAATGCCACTCCAGGGCTCCTCATTGCGCAATGTATAGTTGCCTTCAATGATAACCACCTCCGTTCGCGACGATATTTCTATGGCACCTGGCAGTGGATCCTTCGCTGCATGGTCGAAGCTAGGAGCTCTTATAATAATCTCCGGCTCCCCTCTCTGTGGTATCGGGGTCATCCTGAGTTTCTGCACAAGGTTCAAGAAACCACCAGCATCGAACGTAAAAGGGGCGCCTCGTCGGCGAAGGGCTAGATCCGGATCATCGAACGAAGAGAGGGTAGCGCGTGAATAATGGAATCCATCCTATCGAGAGAACGTCAGTTGGCTGGCAAAATATGTGTAATAGGACAACTGACGCACCATGGGAAGGACCGCAGCATATTCAACTGCGTGCTTCTTCAAATCCTCATTCAGAGCAGCCGTAATGGTTGACTTGCCAGACCCTGGTACGCCAGACACAGCGATCAGGATTCTGCGAGAGGGGCACGATATTCTCTGCTCTGCCAGAAGATACTTGACGCGCTCACATAGCTTAGCAGTTGTTTGTGCTATGTCTCCGCCCATGATTGTAACTTCATGGCCATGCATATTGAACAGAAATTGCATGATGAGCCAGTAAGTTTACCAGACATTAGTTCGATAGCAGTCCATACATGTCTTACCATCAGATCTCCTCGCTTGGCTGCAGCTTAGAACTAGCATCTCCGCAGTGCTAGCCAGTCGGCTCTAAGCAATATATAACCATAGAAAGTTGCATGGTGAGCCTGCCATTCGGACGACAAACGCCCGGGAGATGACAAGATCCCGTCATCGGCCTTTCTGGTTTCTTCCGTGAACAGCGGGACTAAACGCCAAGAATTCTTCTGAGAGGATCGGCATGGCAAAAACGACTCATGATCTTGGACAGGAGTTAGTCTACGACAGGACCTGGGCCCGCTATTAAATGGATAGATGGATCCCCAGATTGGCGCTAGAATGAAAAATCTCATTGGCCGGAGTGCTGTCGTCCGGAGCTAAAGCCATCAGACACGAATGCTACATAGTATCTGATTTGTCCAATATCTTCGTTGAGGTTCCCCATGGGGCAGAGTTGCATGCTCGTTCCGTCGTCCAATGAGTTCGTGCACCTATATAAATGCCCCAAAGATTCTCTCCGGGAAATAAAATATTCCCCAATTCCCCAGACCAGAGGACTTGTCGAATAAGCCGCAAGTGCTGTATCTGACTCCTCCACTATCAGGATGACAGGTGAACACGCAGTCACAGAGACAGGCGGCATGCCCGCTAAGCAGAGCGTTTGGCGATATCTCCGCCAAAATCCTTACGTCTTTGGGCTTTCGACGGTAAGTAGACTTCCTGGCGTTATCCCGGAATAACTACAAGAAAAGAAACACTGACTGGCATGGTCTTATGCAGTTTGCTAGCTTAGGTGGTTTTCTTTTCGGTTATGACCAAGGCGTTGTTTCCGGCGTGTTGACGATGGAATCTTTCGCTGCCAAATTCCCCCGCATCGACACTGACAGCAGTTTTAAGGGCTGGTTCGTCTCAGCGTTACTTCTCTTTGCATGGTTTGGGTCTTTGGTAAACGGCCCGGTGGCCGACTGGCTTGGCAGAAAAGGCTCCATGCTGCTGGCCGTCGCCATCTTCATCCTTGGATCTGCCTTCCAGACCGCTGCAAGTGGAGTCCCACTGTTGTTTGCTGGTAAGTGAAAGAGAAAATGGCGAGACCGCGTTGTGCAGTGGCTAATGCAATATCAGGTCGCGCCATTGCAGGCTTTGCCATTGGGATGTTGACAATGATTGTGCCCATGTACATATCAGAGCTGTCCACGCCCCATATCCGTGGCACTTTGGTTGTCATGCAGCAGCTCAGCATTACACTTGGCATTCTTGTCAGTTACTGGCTTGAGTATGGAACCCAATACATTGGTGGCCCTCGGTGCGACCCCGATATCCCGTACTCAGGCGGCACCATAGAGCTTCCCAAATTCGACCCTCGCACCGACGTTGGTCCTGGCGGATGCACTGGTCAGTCTGATGCCTCGTGGCGTATCCCGTTCGGCCTCCAGATTGTGCCGGCCCTGGTTCTGGGCATCGGCATGTTGTTCTTCCCCGAGTCACCACGGTTCTTTCTCATGCGTCGCAAGGAGGAAAAGGCCCTTGCCGCGTTGGCCAAGGTCCGCCGCGTTCACCCGGACACCGAATCTCTTCGCATCGAGTACTTGGGTATCAAGGCTGAAGTCCTCTTTGACGAGTCGATCAACCGCGACAAGTATCCTGGAAAGAAAGGAATGGCACTCTTCGCCGCACAGCATGTCGCTCTGGTATCGTCCGGGCCTGCCTTCAAGCGTCTGGCCATTGGGTGCGGTACAATGTTCTTCCAGCAATTCATGGGCTGCAATGCCATCATATATTATGCCCCTACGATGTTTTCTCAGCTTGGGCTCTCCGGAAAAACTTCAAGTCTTCTGGCTACGGGCGTGTACGGTATCGTGAACACGCTATCGACATTACCTGCCCTCTTCCTCATTGACAAGGTCGGTCGGCGCCCTCTTCTTTTGTGCGGCGCTGCCGGTACTTGCATCTCACTGGTAATCGTGGGTTCCATCATCGGAGGATTTGGCGACTCTCTACAGTCGCACAAGTCCGCGGGCTGGGCCGGCATTGCCTTCATCTACATCTACGATATCAACTTCTCCTATTCATTCGCGCCCATCGGCTGGGTCCTCCCCTCGGAGATTTTCAACCTCGGCAATCGCTCAAAAGCCATGGCAATCACCACCAGCGCGACCTGGATGTGTAATTTTATCATCGGCCTTGTGACGCCTGACATGCTCGAAACCATCGGCTTTGGCACTTACCTTTTCTTCGCTGCCTTCTGCGCCCTCGCCTTCATCATGACGTACTTTTTCGTTCCCGAGACGCGCGGTAAGAGCCTAGAAGAGATGGACTTGGTATTCGGCGACACGGCAGCCCACGCGGAGAAGGCAAGGCTGATGACGATTGCGGCTTCTGTGGGCCTCACTGACGTGCTGCCCACCGAGAAGATAGAGCACGGCGAGGAGAACTATGATAGCGTTGAACATCGGGCTTAAGACAGTTCGAAAAACGTGCGTGCTTCACATCAGCTTTGAGTCAAAAACGACATAGGATACAAATCAGTCGAACTCATGTCAGGAGCTACGTTCTTGTCCCCACTCTACAGCTCCCGATCCTCGAGATATAGAAAGTTTTAGGGTTAGCCAGTCGAACAATCAATTGGGGAGCCGTCAACAAATGTTTTGTGTTCTTCGCCGTCTATGTCATCAAGCTCACTGCTTGTGTTGCGTTCCTTGACCAGCATGGGGAATCTGATACACAAATTGAGATTGGTGCTGAGTAAAGATTGGCCAGTCGTTGTTTGGGCAGACGCTTACCGCCATATGATGTAGTTCTCGAACATATCTGGTTTTCAGGTGCATCGAAAGCAAATCATAGGCCCTGTTGGCAGAGCGTGGTCAGATTAAGGGTTTGGAGGGGCAGCTGCAGGGATCCTGACACTGTCGATGGTTAGACATACGGACGAATGGGCCCTTTTGGGTAACGACGCCAAAGCTCTTGAGCAAGATGATTGATTCCAATCGACAGCATCAAAAAACCCCGAGAAAGTCATCAATCGAGCCCTCATTTTTGATACATCGGAAATCATCTGTGCCGATGTCAAAGCTGCTGCTGCTGCTAGGCAAGAGCAACGCACCAGTCAAGGGGTCTTATGGTCTGATGTTGTGGCACTGCAAAGCATAGAGGAGGACTTCAAACATGTGCAGTAACATAACTCGCATGTTCTCTGCCCACCTAGCAGGGAAATGTAGCTCCAAATCGACCCATAAACAGCTTTGAAACGCATAAACCTCACATACCAGAACAATGGCACCATAATGAGCCAGCCGCCCATGAAGGTCTAGACCTTATCTCGGAATAAAAGTTTGACAATGTCGTCGATTTCTCAACTTTATCCTTCAAGTCTCTTCCGCTCATAGTTGCAAGCTACCACTGGATCACTTCACCACAAGAAGGCACCGCCATGAGCAAGAAAACTGGTTCAAACGGCAGCCTAGGCAACTCCAGTAACCCTCGCCCGGGCCAATCCCCCTTTCCTCCATCCAATGCGCTAGTCCGGAAAACGACGCAAGGCTCTCAGCAGAGCGAGGCCCATCAAATCCAATCGTACACGAGTTCGTATAGCAACAACTTCAATCGTGACACTGCCAGATACAGCACCGGCAGAACCGACCAAAGCTCCCGATACAGCCAAGAGAATACAGACCCTCCCAACAGGTCACAGTCGCCTTCGCTTTGGCTGAAACGAGAAGAGAATGATCCCAGAAAGAACTGGGAAGAAAGCATATACGGGATGTACGGAGATATCAAGACGCCCAGAGACCCGCCGCCACCGACACCACCACCACCTCGGCAAGAGCAGCCACGGCGCCGCTACCAACTACCAGAAGACGATGAGGGGGACAATCCCTTCGACGAGGAAGTTCCGCGGCGTACAAACCCGCAATCGGAGCCGCAACGACCCCGCTACAGTCGGCCCCGCCAGGATTTCAGGCCGGAGCGACCGGAACCGAGGCGCCGAGCCTCTCGCCGAGATCGACAGCAAAACGAACAGCAAGGAGAAGAAAACGGTGATGAAAACTATCGGCGCGTGCATGTCAACATTGATATCGGTGGTGAAGGCCGCTCGTTCTCCTGGAGGGCTGATAGGCGTGGAGGACCCAGTGTCAACATTGGAACCCCAGGTTTCCCGTTTGGCGGTCGGAATAACAGCGGCAGGCTGCCTCTGAGTGGATCTTTCGGCGGTGGACTTCCCATCAATCTCCCCTTTGGTTTGTAACTGAACAAGCCCAAGTCAGCTTCTCGTATACATACATCATAACTCTTGAGCGATTTCAGTAAACTTCCCAATATTTGCTGTGTACACTAAGTACCGCCATCGGGCAAAATCAAGAGTTTACCAATTTCTTGATGTTTGTTTTCGGCAAGCTTAACTCATAATGACGTTAATTCGAGGCTCAGAGCCTGCTTCGCTGGGGAGTTTGCATCATCACTCGGGACAAGAGGGTCGCCAAACCGGGTTTCCTAAGTAACATCATCATCACCTTCGGCATCTTCTGTAAGCATTCATGAGGGGGGAAAGGATCTTTTACCGTTATATGACACCACGCAACCTGCCAAAGACCGTCTCTGCCCAGTCATGTAATGGTCTGCGTCAACTTTCTCCCATACTTTTCAAGACTGAATATGTACTGGAGAACCTTTGGCCAATATATACATGGATGAGTTCATAACTGGAATGTCAAGTGGAATGTCTACCTCGATTAATGTTGTAGCCAATGACAAGGAGTCCATTGAAGTCTCCGACGCAGCTTCTTGGAGCTGTGATTCGGAAGTTCCCGTTCTTCGCGTCAGTCTGCAACGCCTCTTGAGCAACATGCAAACAGGACAGCAAATTGCACTAATTCCCCAAACTCAATGTTCTTTGAACGTTAAGCTGGTACCCTTCTGACCTCTTATGTTCAAAATTACATGGAAGGTAAGCATAGAACTCAATTCCACAGTTTGACGACGAGGTTTTGGGCTCATATGGTGCTCTTCGCCTAGACGATGCCGTCCCCAAAGCCGGCGCACATATCGATGCACAGCTGTGACATTCAGCAGTCGCACTCTCTGTGGAATCTTCTCGCCGACATCGTCTCCGTTTCCGTAGAGCCAATCAACCTGCTCAAACTTAGCTGTCAGCAATGAGTCGGAGCAGATCAGCGCCGCGTACCTTTGCCTATTTTCGGATTGAGACACTGGTCGATAGCGGCTGAAGTACAGTCTCTTTCTCATTCGAACTATCTGTCGCCATGATGCCCACTACATCTGGACGATATTAGAATCCTCATCTTGAAGAAGCGTCATTTGCGGAAAAAAAAGCTTCAACGGTCAGACAGGTTATGCGGGGGGTCATGTTCTATCCTGGCGCAATTCTGTCTCCACAACTACCATTTATTTATAGAGATTATTTGGGCTCACTATCATTATCAAGTTGCGACTGTCCATGCGACGCCCGCATTTACGCCGAATAAGACTCCTTCTGCTAGATTCCATTCCCGTGAGGTCAAAAACCCTTCGTCCTCCTCCAAGAATAGCCGCCCAAACAAGTGAGCCATATTAAAGATCTGCTCGAAAAGTTACCCAAGAGACGCCGTTTCTTCGGAATGTGGGCCGCCACAATGAGTCGGCAAGCAGCGAACAACTAATCGAGCCACCGAGGGTACTTGGTAACTCTTCATATCCACTCTCCGTCCAACCGGACCTAATATGCTTGCCTGATTTACCGCGCAAATCGGTACCAATCAAAATTCGACAGCTGTCTTAGCTCACTTCTCTTCGAGGCCTTGCGAGTCGTGTTGTCGTGGCTGCCCAACACAGCATACTTTAGGGGGCCTGCATGCCGTGGGGAGTAGTCAGTGGATGTAACCTCTCGGGGTCGGAGAAAAAGGTCCGCAGGCCTAAGAGGGCTTTTAAGGGCACTGACGACACGCTGGCGGGTCTACTAACGGTTGATCATGTCCATCGAAATAGATCATACCAACGGACTGCCGCCGTTCAGGCACAAGTTCTTGAAATGCGCGGACATCGATATGGGATGTGGCACGGCTACGCCTGCATACTGAGAACAGGCGACTGCACACGGGGCATCTTCGCAAAGAAGCACATACCCGCTACGAATAGTGTCGCTTCTGGTCACAAGTATGAGGCGGTGGGCGGACCAAAAGCCCCGAAAGGGCATACCCTGAGAATCCCCGCCTAGCAAGGATCGGTCCCCGTCAGAGCGTCTGAGAAAAAAAGATGCAGATCATGCAGTTGTGCTGGGCAGTGTACCGAACGGTAGCGTAGGGCTGACAGCTAGCGGTTATAGGGCGCCGGGGCATTTGGTCCGGCAACGAGGCGGAGAAGAAGCAGAAGACTATCGTTGTCGTCCCAAGTTTTGACGTGAAAGCTGTGCTCACCGAACGCCTGGCGGCGGGAGGAATCAAAGGGTATCAGAATTTACATCAGGGGACTCATATGGGACGGTAAGTTGGACTGTTCTTTTCGCGAAAATGCACCTCTAATGTAAGGGGATTGCTGGGTTTTCCTGAGTTAAGATTCAATGCTTCTAATAAATCAACGATCAAAGCAAACGTCTCCAAATGACGATTTAAAATATCCCAAGCCACTGCATTTATCTGAATGAGCAGCCAAATATACTATTTTCTGTGGGTTTACTCTGCATTAGGTAAGTTCACAAACTAACAGAAGACTTGGGACAAACCAGTCTCCCCAGTATCTTCAAACTAATTATGCTGATACAGAACGTGCGGAAAGGTCTTGCGGATTGAGTATTCACCTGGATTTTGTGGTATTTCTGCTATGTATTTCCTTCAAAAGACCCTTGACTCCTACTCTACCGTACCTTTAAACCTATATCTCTAGGTCTGCCTATAACACCACGTTAAGACTGACCGATCCAGGGCATCATCCAACTCAACCCCCGGACAGTATCTTCCTGAAATATTATCAATGAATAACATAGAAGTCAATGCTTGGTAATGCTGTCACTGAAGTGGAGAGAAAGACAGCGGTAGACAGAAGGTACAGTAAGAGTGGTAAGTGCGTGTACAATAGAGATAGTTACGATCATGGGAATTCAATTGAGAGCTCGCATCGTTATGGATTCTAGGGCCTTCTCTCTTACTGCAGGGCTTTGATATTCCTGTAGTAAATTGATGCCTCGGCGCCAAATCTTTAGATGAAACAGCTCACTCTGCCAACGGCAATCCACCGCCGAAGGCCTAGTATGTCCTATTGTCTTTGATGAGTGAGTCACATACGCAGGCTACTTAGCGGTGTCTGAACTCCATTTGCCGACCCAATTAGACGAAATTGACAACTATCACGTCCTGATAGGTCTATAGCCAGACAAAGTCAACCTCACTGCCATCGCCACCACGCTCTTGAGAATAGGATGTCCACAGTCTCCATCATGAGAAGCGGCGACCGACACGCCAGCACCATAACGTGGCGTCGGATCTGCATTCCCATGTCGCCGTGCCGTCTCTGCGGACAGGGGCTAATGCGAACCACATCGGGGCCGTGGAGGCCTCTGACTGACACATCGTCGGTCGCTATGACACACTCACCCCTAGTGAGGCCACCTCCACGTCGACAACCACGTCAACAACCACGTTTGCAGTTGCGGTTGCGGGCCACGGACTCGTCACGCAAAGATGAGGGACTGAGACTCTTACATGAGCATATGCCGTCATCAGAGAGATACACAGGCCCTATGAGCAAAGATGTGGAGAAGTAAGGATCGAGGTCGAGACGGTTCTATAGGGTCTAGAACAGGTCTGCACACGGACGGTTAGACGATATTGCCATGTGACCCTTGCCGGACCTCGGGTTGTGGAGTAGGATCTCGAGCCTATCTCGGCGACATCAAAACGTAGCCATCGAGGTCGTGGCGTGGCTGACGAGTCCCTAAGCATGGGTTCCGTGATGCCGAGATGCTGAGAGTTGATGCCACTATTTACGAGAGCCAAGCAGGGCTCAAGCCCCACTGCTCCCGAAAGGGTCCTCCGTCGTTACGTTGGACGAGATGTATGGAGTACGTGATAAGTCGAGTAGAAGTTTACTTGCAAGGTACCAGTACAACTGTACTTGGTATTTCTGACTTGGTGTCAGAGACGAGGCAGATTCACAGGGCCTACCTTGCCCAAGACCAGCCCAGTATAGGAGTTTGTGAGCAACCCAAATCAAGCTGAGCTCTCCGTAAATCTGACAGCTGGACCAGTAAGCCTGCCTATCGCTTGGATGTGGCAGCCCATCGATACCTGGGCAAATGCACAATAGGTTGGAGTTTCAGATGGATCAATGTAGGTTACCCATGCCGGGCTTCGACCACTCGTCAGCCGTCTACCAAGGGGTCTTTCATAGACATTGGACGAGGACAGGCAAGCGCTCCGTATCGTTGGTCGGTCGTCGAAACAAACTCACTACCCCTCCCTTGTGATGGGTGTGACTTGTGCTTGGTCTGAGACTGCTGAACCACAAAGGTTGCTTCGCATTCGGGGGGCATTATCGACCCCGCGCGCCCTAGTCGACGCGAACTCAGTACCCCACAAGACCTCCAACGTCCTGGAATCTTCGCGAAACTTCTCTACGGCTCAGGCCAAACTACGCCATCGTATCAAACTGCCCTCGCCGAACAAACGAGGAGACCGAATTAGGATTAACGACGTTGGTGAGAAAGAGAGAGACAATGTCACAATGTCACATGTCATCAATCATCCTGAGCCGGTTGCATATCCGCTAGGTAACCCAAGTGGGGCCGGTGGCACCCAATTGGGAATAGTCTGAATGCCCTCAAACTGTCAATCGCGGGAACCAACGCGACCACCATGTGTGGCAGTGGCAAGAACGGAGGGATTCGTAAGCGCGACATGGGGCCGGTCAAATTTTGCTGCCGCAAGTCATCCACCACTCTCCCGTCCTTCCTCCAAGGGCTGGGGGGGGGGGAACGATCGTCAGCCACGGCAGCATGTTTGGCCGATTCGACAGGGGCCAAAAATAGCAGTTGCGTCGTCCTCTGGATCAGAAGCACGTTGGCCTGCCCAAGTCATTCGCATGTCAACGAAAGTGAGCTGCTGTATCGGAGCCAGCTCCGCCAGCCGAGCCACGGAGGCCTGACACGTTGACTTAAAACCCTAAAACTACCGGTAGCATAGTCTCCCGTTGGAGAGGACAGCGCTAACGAAAAAGTTTACCGTCGAGTCGAGGATCTCGTGATCGGGCGTCACTGGCCATTGGCGTCGAATCGTCGCACTGTCGCGGCCAGGCGAAATAAAGCGTGTTGGTACAGGACTAGGGGCCTCACAATGAAGGGTGGGTGGGTGGACGTGCCATCCGAAACCGTCTCCGATTGCCAACTACGGTTGGGGCACTAATATGTAATTACACAGTAGACCCTGAACAAACACCCTGAACAAACACGAGTCGCAGTAAAAAAGGGCTTTTTTTTTCCACGACTCGAGCCGAGTGCCAGCTGGGGGTCTCTACTGACTGGGCTGGAATGGGTTCGGTCAGAATCTGACAAAGGCTGGCACCCAGAGCTACCTGGGATGTCACAAACTCAATCGCGTTGGGCGTCGAAAGTGGATTTTCCGAAGCGTCGCCATGAGGTTCGGGCACCCACTGTGATGACGTGAGATGGTTGTAGTGTATGTAACAAATTGCTTGGGGAGGAATCTCTCCAGGGTGGCCATGAACCAAGCCAAGGTGGAGGATCGAACTGGAATGCCGGGAGAGACAGATCAGTTGGCCTGTTTCGTCCGACGGTCACGACGGAAAGTGTTTGCTCCGCTTCAATGCTCAGGAGGTTGCGGTTCCAACCGAGATACACGGTACTATGTATCTCCAATGAATCTCTATCCGCTCCTCTGGGACCACCGGAGCTCTTCCGGCCTTATTTACTGAGCATGATTCGCTGTCCGTTTCAGGATAAACCAAGCCACCTAACACCATGATGCACACTAGGCCTTCCCTTTCTTTGTAACCCCTCCCCCTGCATGGTATGGATGGTAAAGACATATTGCACCTAGTCGGCAGCGTCCGTTATCTGCCACACAGACGGTCGCTGGTTCCATCCCCCCTCCCCCGCCAGTCCCAAGGCCGTGATACAACTGATGAGTTGAAGGCGTGTGGTGGGATGCAAAAGCCTTACGATTACGACAACATCTCAGCAGACGTGGCTTGTCGAGCTTCATACGGTTTTGCACATTCAACGAGAGCGACCGCCCAAGATTTCAGAGTGTCAGCCTTCTCAGTAAGGTGCTGTATAGCCGAGGACACAACTAGGTGCGGTTACCGACTCAAGATTCAAGGAACCGTTTCCTCATTACACTACGTAGTATGTTACCGTTGGCGTGGGCTTCTTCCTGGCTGCTGCCAGTTAGCCCAGGCAGCGCGATCCCGGGCACAGAGTCATGGCTAGGGCGATCGCCAGACTTGGATGGGGTCCCGTCCGAACCAGTCCGTCGCTGCTGCATGGCTGCAATGACCACTTACGGTAGGCCATCAGCCTCAATTTGGTGGGGACTGAAAGCGGTGTTAGCCTCTTTCGCACTCTGGCGCGAAGCCAAACCCCCACGAGGGCACTCCCGTTCAGGGTCTTGCTTTTGACATGGTTAGCCCAAGCATGAGCATCTCGCTTTCTCGAAACTACCAGAAGCTTCGGCTATCGTGTGGGCTGGTGTCGCCGCCTCGTTCGATGTTGATGCGTCTTGGTTCGCGTTCCCGGCGTGGGGCACATGGCGGGGGTCCCTGCTCTGGCAGGCAAAGTCAACATACCCCAGTCTCGGGTCAGGGAGCGCAACATGGACCTCCTGGAAGCGGCGTAGTGCTGAAGCTGATGGAACAATAAAAGCTGTCCAACTGAGGCCGTATGTGGTCAGAAGGCCATGGGAAATGTGTCCTCATCGGCAATTTGGCCTTTCCACTGATGATAAAGCCCCTATGGCGGCGGCACCGTTGTCTATAGAACCCCATTTCTCCCGGGTCCGAAGCGAGTCTATGACGTGTGGTTCGAGCGAGGCCTGTGGTAATGGCAGGGGTCCCATGGCCGATAACGTACTTACAATCTGGTTCACAAGTCGTACGTATCCGTACACTGATTAGAAGCCCACGGGCGGCCAGGTTGCCAATTGATCGGCCCCAATGCCATGCTCGTAGGCATTGTGTCCTCCGAATATCCGCCACGCTCGCGCTGCGGCTAACAATAGTGCGGCCGGGGTGGAAAGTATAGACCTCGACACGAGCCTCGAGCACCACGCGCGGCCTGTCGCCTCAACGGGTCAGAAAAGAAGAAGGTAAAGCCGGCGAAGAGAGCGGTGTCTGTGCAAGGGCAGGCCGACCGACCAACCCCGCGGAGCTGTTGGTCTCGTATATGGATAAGCCCTCGTTCTATGTAACAGCATGATGAAGGCATCTATGGGGCAATCCCCATAGAAGACAAGGAAGGTTAATGAAAGAGAGAGAGGGGGGGGTGATAGAGTATGAGATAAAAGGAAGAGGA
Organism: Colletotrichum cereale; assembly: GCA_034509685.1. NCBI lineage: Eukaryota > Fungi > Ascomycota > Sordariomycetes > Glomerellales > Glomerellaceae > Colletotrichum > Colletotrichum cereale. The sequence continues at coordinate 72,813 of JASUDE010000138.1, forward strand.
AGGAGGATGAAGGGTCAGGCAAGGTACCTACATGTAGTTAGGTACCTAAGTAGGTACGGTATGGTCGGAGGGGAGGGTACGAGTACAGACGTACCTTCCGTGGTATCTGTACATCAAGAGCGATGTATGTACACTGTACATCTATCGAGTCTCTCCAACTGCTTCATCATGGAAACAGAATTGGGACATTGCGTTTCCTTACCAGTACTTCCACCTCTCTCTTATTACCCTTCAATATTGTACTCACCCGCCATGTCCTTGCTCGTTGGTGCCAACGGGAGGAGGGACAAGGATAGTGTTGGAATGAGGGGAGGGGGGTAGCTTGTTAATTCGGGAAAGAGGGCTAAGAAAGCATGTGGGCTTAGTTCAGTGTCTCTCTCGCCTGCCTCACCTGCCTCTACCAACGCTCGTTCTCGTCGTTGTGGGTTCCACCGAGAAGAGAAGGTGAGAGAGAGAGGGAAAGAGAAAGAGAAGAGAAATATGGGTCCCACCCGGCAGCACCTAACAGCGTTGGAGACCACACAGTGCTCCATGCGGCCCCGTAAGCGCTGCCTTGCCGCTCAGGCCTATCACAGGGGTGGCGAGGAGCTTTTGCTCCGGCAAGGCCCAGGAAACCTAGCATAGCTTGGGTTGCGGTTTGGAGGCATGTCCCCATTCGACCTTTTTTTCGCGTCCGGGCTCTCTCTCCTTCTCTTCACGCGCCCACCAGTTGTCTGCCAAAGTGACCTTTGAGTGTGGCTCTGCAGCCCTTTCCCTTCCACCTTTCTCTGATGTGTACCTTACCTGACCCGGATATGGGTCCGACCTGGGGATACAGATGGGGGAAAAGGATACTACGCCCGAGAGACGCAGAGTTGTACAGAGTACATTTTCGTCATGAAGGGAGGGGATTGACCGTGGAAGAGGGAAAAAAAATTGAATGGGATATGGGACGCACCAAAATATCTTTCCCCATGACAGACAAATCAAAATTGTCGAGCATGATTAGACTCTGCTTCGCCTTTTGTCACACCCTATCCGCTCCATTCCGCCGCCGCTTTGTTGCCCTGGCCCTTCCTCGTCCATCGATTATCCCAATTACCTTTCTGCCTTCTTCACCCTTCTCTCTTCACTTCACAAGACAAATCCCCCCCCTCGTCGCCTTTCTTCCCGTTTCCCCTCCCCCTCCCCCTCCCCCC